>JANAVB010028208.1:0-109636 GCA_029216955.1 Iris pallida
AATGCCTGTTTCCCCTTTTTTCTCGTCCGGAGTTGTTGATTGTGACTTTTCCCCTTATCGTCAAAGGCGGGGAAGCTAACACCCAGAAGACGTGCATTGCATTGGCCGCGCCTTCTTCTGCAGCTTCAGCTTCGATGATTAGGAGCTCCAGTCGGGAGGGGGAGTAGAGTTAAGCCAGAGCTTTATTGCGCAGCATGTTCATACTGCAAGCGGAGAGAAGCGCATGCTCTGGCATGCCTGGGGTAGCCTGAATCGCCTGACGGAAGCGTTCGATGAATGCCCGCGACCGTTTCCTTGTCCTTCTGGCGTATCTCAATGAGAGACGCCATCGTCATGTCCTTCCCACGTCGTAGAAGCGTCGAGAAGAGGCGTGTCAGGTCGTCGAAGGACGATATGGAATTATCGGGGAGGCTGCAGTACCAGTCATACGCCACCCTTTCAGGCCCCACAAAGATGCTGGTGAGGACGCGTCCTCTTTCGGAAGATGCCCTGTCTGCGACACGTCAGGTACCGTCGTGGAGAGTCCTTCCCGTCATACGGCGTGAGTGTTTGTGGTTTATACTTTGGGGGATAAACCATCTTGTTCCACTCAAGGGGATAAGGCTGGGGAATACCCATCTTCTGGCGCTCCTCCTGCCTGTTCTTGGACTCGAAGCGCTCCCGCAGATCTTTGATCATTTCGACCACGTCCTTCGTGGAGCTAGGAGTCGGGGAAGGAGGTACCACCTGGAGTGGAGCGTTTGAGGGCTCCGACGTCCGGGGTGCTTCTGTGTCTGAGGGTGTCCGTTGGAGGGGCACACTCGACTCTCCATTGGCTCCTGGGTCGGGACCATTTGAAGGTGTCCTGATCAAGGCCGACCGCATCTCAAACACTGCTTGAGTCAGTGCTTGCATTGAGGCAGAGAGGGTTTTGAGTCCTCCCTCTAGCGAGTCTATGCGCTGGACAATGTCCTGTGGCGGCGCATCAGTCTCAAGATCACCCCCGGTCATGTATACTGTCGACACGGCCGGAAGTGGATGGATTAGTTGAGACTTCGCTCTCAGCCTCGCTCTCATATAGGGGAATCACTTCTCCTGGTGTTTGGCCACCCCCAGCCACATTCTGGAGTTCGTCTTCGACAGGCGCATCTGCAAGGGCCTGACTGCCCTCAGCTCTGTCTTGAAGGGCCTCTTCGTTTCCAGCACTACCCCCGGCGGTGTCCTGGAGGACATCGTCATTTTGAGGGGCGTCAGGGAGGCCATCTTCGCCTTGATGAAGATCCGCCGCAGCTGTGCTTTGGACATCTTCGTCTTCGGAAGGAGGCTCGACAAGGGTCTGGCTACCCCCAGCTTCCTCCAAGAACTTCTTCCTCGACCGAGTGCCTTCGAACACTCCAGAGGTCGAGACAGCTGCCTTGGTTTTCCTCGGCTGGCTTTTGGATGAAGACGAGGAATTGGCAGTCGTCTTCCGGACAGATGAGGAGTTGGAGATCACATTGCATGAAGCAACCTTTAGCTCCTTCGTCCCAAGGCGATGTCGGAGGGGTGTCGATGATTGTAGTCGTTGGAAGATCGACTGCTTTGGCGGTACTGCCGTCTTGCAACAGCAGTTGATGGTGACTACTGCACAAGTGTGCCCCGTGAGAGGCGCACCGTGCTTGTTGGTCAACTCTCCTGACCGACGCTTGTGAGTGATCACGTTGCGCAGGTCGTTGGAGGAGAGTGCTACCCTCTCACCCCTCTCAGGCGCATGGCAGGGCCAAGCGCCGGGGTGGTCGGGTGAGTGCTGCGCCCCCTGATCTAATACCAAGCAGGCATCACGATCAGTAGTGGGGGAACCACAGCATTTGAAGTGACTTGAACGGACCTCAAACGCACAACCAGAGGAGGTGCGGGAGTTCAAGACCACAGAGTTTGCCTCTCTCGGCTTGGTTGTGCATGCAGTGAATGTGCCCAAGCGAGATGAGGACTTTGAAGGTCGACTCGTTGTCGGTGCAGAAGCACTTGAGTCAACCTTGTACGCGCGTGATTGTAAGCGCGTGCCTCTGGCCGGCTGCTGGCATAGCACGTTTGTGGCGCATGGCCCGTGTCGCTTTGGATTTCTTCGTACCAGCCCGCTGGGGCGCATAGTACTCAGCATCTAAATTCTCCTCGCCATTACAGGGAGTGAGTCTGTCAAAGACAGAGGCTCTTTGTGGCGCATCAGGAGTGATGCGCGGGGCATTGGCTGTACCCCTGCTCCCTCGACGTATCTTCCTCGCCTGAGAGGAAGATGGCTGGGGAACGTGGTCAGCCGCACGCTTCCCCGAGAGATGCGCTGCATCAGCGGGCGCACCTTGACTGCTGAGGACGTCAGCAGGAAGGGAAGGCTGGACGGGCGCATCCCCTTCAACGGTGGTGCCCGAGGCGTCGACTTTGCGCACCCAGACTGCGCGGGTCTTCTTCGGCTTCGACAGCCGCTTCGAAGGACTCGCACTTCCTTCAGAAATGAACTCCTCGTATGCCTGTTGATTGAGGCGCAGAGGAGCCCACCTTCACGTCGTTGGCCTGTGACACAACCTTCTCGGTAGAGAAGAAAGAAGTCCCCAGCAGAGTCGCCAGCTTGTTTGCCATTAAAATTGTTTTGATTGAAATCTTAATACAAACAGAATAGTGATACAATATAGGACTTAGATGTAGTCCTAGGAGTACACTTTTGTTTAAGCTGGGTCCTTAGTGCCAATGGAGCGAGTGGTAATACGTTGACTCCGTTGACCGGCTGACGACGGTTATCGGTTCTCTGAATGTGTTGATTGCTCTGGGTGCTGGAGCTTGCTGAGAGGAGGAAGACGTTGAGTGTCTAGAACTGCCTCTCCGGTGATTCTCTGTTGTGGATTCTCTCTGCGTTGTGAGTCTTCTGTTCTGAGTCTCCGTGTGTGTGTGAAGGAGATGATCCTTCTATTTATAGTTTTGCAGGCTGGCTGCTCAAGCGCGCATGTAGGATGCGCCGGTGTGGGGACGCCACGTAGAGGTTGCTGATGGCTGCGCCCTGATCGAGGGGGAGAACTCTTCATACTGCTGTTGTGAGCCGACAGGTAGCAGAGAGAAGATCTTTCCGTTGCTGAAATCTTGGACGAGTTGAGTGTGATCTGGTGGGCTGCGCCTTGGATTGGGCGCAGGAGGAGGCTGCGGCTCATAACCTTTAGGTGTTACAAACCATTTGGGGCGCATGGCTTTTGGGGCGCATGCAGGCGACTTTCCTTCTGATTTTCGGGATCAGAGAGCAGTCTGAGGCACATGACTTTTGAGGCGCATACTGATTTGGACGCATGGCCGTAGAGGCGCATGCTGATGGTGGAGTGGCCACGTGGCAGTAGCCGTCGAAATAAAGTTATGATGATGCTGACGTTGCCGACGCTTCGTTTTCTGAAAAAGCTGTCAACTGTTCAGACTTTGGAAGACGTGCTGCCAACTCTGTCAGTTCAGCATTTAATGTTGGTGACGTTCGATGGACAGCTGAGTGGGCACGTCGGTTGGCGTTCGAGATGTGTGAGGGCGCACCCTCTGTAATGCGCCGAGTACTGTAGGGAACGTCTGTGTGATGCGCCTGATGCCGAAGGGCGCGTCCGTGTGATGCGCTGTCTGACTGGCGCATCAGACATGTCTTTTAATGATGCGGCTGTCTCGCTCTTCGAGTGCTATAAATAGCCGTTTGGCTGAATTCGAGGCGTCCGGTTCATCCATTTAATGTAAATTCATTGCACGAATTCGGAGGGCCATCCACTTGGCGCGTGGGTTTGATCTGCCCGGCCTATAAATAGTGGCATGGAGAGAAGGTTTGCTTCTCATTCCCTTACGTACTTCCAATATGAACTTGAACATGCGGGTGCATTCTGTTGACGAAGTGCTCCCGAGGGTGAAGATGAGACGCTGTGTTGTCTTCGATGCACTTGAAGGTGACTGTTACATCCAAAAGACGGAGTCGAGGGCTTCCGAGGCAGGCGGAAGGTGCCTGTTGCATCCAAAGATAAGGATGCTCGGGGTCTCCGTTATTCCGGAAGAGCCGTAAATCGGAATGGCGGTGCTAGGCTCTATCTTCCTTCAAAGTGGGGTTTGCCCACTTTGGTTGTGTTGAAAGCTGCTCCTTTAGCCGCGGTTTCGATCACGGTCTTCCTTCGGCTTTGGAGGCTCTTTCGAAGCCTCCCCTGGCCACAGCATTTGCGGTGCTCTTCTCTTCCTTGGTTCCAGCCAGAGGGTTAAATGCTTTGTGTATCGAAGCATTTATCAGGCGAGCCTGGTTGGAAGAGCGGCACATAACTGGGCTCTGCTCGGCTAGGTGAGCCTGGCTGGAAGAATTTGGCTGAAGGGATGCACATAGCTGGGCTGGATGCACATAACTGAGCTGGATGCACATGACTGAGCTGCTGAAGATATGGTGGGATGCGCCTGGTTGGAGGCGCATGATGTCTGCTGCGCCTGACTGACAGCGCATGGTGATGCTGCGCCTATCTGGAGACGCATGGTGGCCGCTGCGCTTATCTGCCGCTGGCTGTAGACTTAGGATCTTTCCTTTGTAGAAATTCTCCTTTGTACAACCTTTTCTAGACATGTAATAGACTTTTATATATAAAATGAAAAGTCCTTCTTCAAATGTCTATACTTATTGACTTTGCTGTGAAGTTCTTCGTCTGAGTTCTAGCGCATGTAGTGTCTGGCGCATGGGCTTTCTGGTTGTGAAATTCCATGCTTCTACAAGACCCCCTTCAAAGTTTTCAAAACTTTTGAATAAGTTTTGGAATACTTTGAATAAGAAGCATAGAGGTCAGGGCGCATGATTTCTGGGCGCATGCCTGTTCGGGCGCATGTTCTTCTCAGTTAATGATGATGGTGCCTCGGTAACCGAAAAAGATTAATGATGATCTTTTGGTTTTGTTTGCTGCTATCCTTGCACAGAACCCGAGGCGACGGCTGAGATCATACGTCATCTGTTCACGCGTGCGACCAAGCCCTATAAATAGGTAAGAGTTGGAGAGAGAAAGGGTGCCTCTGCTTCTTTAGAGTTTCTTCTTCAAAACCCTAACTTCTCCTTCCTCGAGAGAATGGCTCCCAAGACTCCTCGCGGTGCTGTCGGCTATGGGAAGGAGAAAGCGAAGGAGTCCGCCGATGAGGATGTACCTATCACTCTTGCGACTCTTGCCGACGTTCGTCCTGAGGTGACAGGTGGGTTTCGTCTCTGCTTTGGGCCCTGTGCCCTAACTGCCGACGCGTATAGACTTCGGTCTTTGATGATACGCCGAGGTTCTATCCTGCCGACGTGCATGGGTTTATACCTTTATCATGCACCGAGGTTTTAATGGCTGACGCGCATGAGTTTTATTCCCTGAAGATGCGCCGAAGCCTTTGCTGACGCGCATGGGCTCACACTCTGATAATGCGTCGAAGCTCCAATGCCAACGCGCATGGGCTTACGCCTTGATGATGCGCCGAGACATGCTGACGCGCATGGGCCTATGCCCTGATGATGCGCCGAAGCAGATGCGCAATAGGTTCATACCCTGGCAATGCGCCAGTCTGCTTGAGATATTTTGTCTTTTTGCCTGACTTCCACTTTTGTTGTGTCAGTGTCGATGATGATCCCTTTGTTGAATGAGGTCCTCCTTGACGCTTCTCTTTGTCAGATGGGAGTTGATTTTGATGAGGCGGTGATCAATCCTGCAAAGGATGCTATCCTTCAGGACCAACCTCGTGAGAGGATGCTACAAATCTAGGTCCAGTTGCCGCTTTTCCTCCAGAGTATGATGGAGAGCGGTAAACTGAAGTCTGCTGATTCTGAAGGTGTGACTTTCTTAAAGCATGCCTTTCTGTTTGGCGATCGATTAGTCTCTTCCGAAGCGAAGATATTGAAGATCAGAGAAGACTGGTTCTTTGCTGCTAAGGGCATGATGTTATACATGCGGCAGGTTGACCGCCAGTTGCCACTGACAGCCTTTTATCGTCTAGCTTCGAAGAGAAGGATGGGTTGGGAACTTACTCCTTCTCAAGCTTGGGGGGTTCCCTTTCGATTGACACCACCTCGAACCAGCGAGACACCTTGACCGCCTCACGAACCGGTTCTTCGTTCAGTTACCGAGCTTTGCGTCCCGGGAGCATCTATAGTGAAGTCCCAAATGACACGTTTCCCTTCAGTGCCCCGACTTTTACAAATCGAATGCTGACGTCGAAGGTCACGTATCCGACAGCTGGTTTTAGAGTCGAAGGTTGGTGTCACTACATCCCAAAGTGGGACGAGTTGACCTCCTGGGTGCTTTCCAGTTTCAAAGTTGAGCTTAAAGAGATAGGGCTGACTGCCGCCATTCGGGCCACGCAGGCAGGCGTGGACCTCAATAAGCCGATGTTCTTTGCGCTCTTGGAGCTTTTCAACGCCCAGACTGGCAGCTTCTTTACTCCAGTGGGGGAGTTGGGATTGGCCCTTCATGAGATGTACGAAGTGTCCAAGCTTCCTTGGGGCTCGGAACCGTACGAGGAATATTTCCCATCAAATAGGTCTTGGAAGATAAGGACCCGGAGATGATGGCCGTTTTCAAGGAGGTGATGAGCCATCATTATCTGATGCACCGGAGGGACAAGGGTAAGACCCAGCCTCACGTGACTGCTTGGAGGGACTATGTCTTCAGGCAGGATTTGGCGGATCCTTCGAGGATCCGTTTTGTGACTCTGCAGGGCTTGAAACCCGCGAAAGTGAGTTCTGAAATAACCCGGCTGGACGAGAGGACCCCACATTCCAATGAGAGCGGCAAGGATACGTACAGCTGTTTCTGGCACTGCGCGCACCGGATGTCATCTAAGGCAGTGTTGACGGCCTACTTGATGATATGGCTCCGGGATTGCATATTTGCAGGGGGATCCGGTGCCGTTGAGAGGGTACATCGGAATCTCATTTTGCCTGCAGTGAAGTTGGCCTTTGGATGACCTTTAGCTCTCCTCCCCGCGATGGTGTGCAACCTGTTGCGAGGTTTGAGGTCTTTTGCTGATGATGTGATCCGGTAATAATGACAACTTTCCCCGGGCCGAGCTGCCTTTCCATTATCTTATGGGGTGGCTGATCTTACATCATCCGAATGTGATGAGTCCTGGCCCTGAGGAGGACCATGTTGAAGGAGATGCCTTCATTCGTCGCTTCTACAAGAGGAAGTGGTCTTACACTGGTGTCCCCGTTTGTAGGAGGGTTTTGTCCTTCCTTCAGGGGTGGGAAATCGTGAAGGTTGGCCCGATCTTCAAGAATTTCGAGGCCGACCAGGATTTGGTTGATTCTGGCGAGGATGCGGTTACTTTGCCGAAATAGAGTTTTCGTTGGTTGCAGAGTATCCGGCCTTCGCACCTGGTCTACCGTAATCAGAACAGATGTTATCTGGAACCGTACTTGCCAAGCCGATTTGCTCGTCAATTTGGCTACACTCAGCTAATACTGCGAAATCCCAGTAGCAGTCTAGGCTTCATCGGGAGTTTGCTGGATGGAGCCCGGGGCTGGCAGTATTATAACGCTGGATGCACTAGCGTTAAGTTTACCACACCAGTTCGCAATCCTCGGCCGCCGATCTTATATCCGGCCGCCAAGCTGTATTGCACTATGAATACTATGTCTCCTGGTTATGACAGGGAGACTAGTTTCATCATTGGAACCCAGTTGGAGGCAACAACGAATATGTTGGTGGCAGCTCGGTCATATCGTCCGCCAAAATTGGCGGGGTATCGGGCTGCTGCTGTGGCACCAGTGAGAGACCCGTCTGTGGGGAAAAGACGGGCTGACCCAGAAGCTGGTTCTTCTGTACCGAAAAGGTCGAGAAGGACGTCGACCCCGAAGATTACGGAAGCGCCACTTGTAACGCCAACGGGCTCAGCTCCCGCTGAGGTAAGGAGTGCTTCATAATTCCAGTTTTTTATGTCATTGTGGCGACTTATGTTCTTCTTCTTGTAGGGATTGAAGAAGAAGTCTCGTGCTTCGAAACCGGGCACCAGTAAGCCGAAGGAGGTGGCAGGCTCTTTTGAGGAGCGCATTCCACCAATGATGATGTCTCCTGTGGAGGAGGGTCCCGAAGATGTTCCCGCGGAGGTTTTAGTATCTCCTGACTTTGAAGTCGCAACAACTTCTAGGATAGTACCATCTGCCGTAGAGGCCTTGGACGCTGAGGGTCCTACAGACTCGAGGCATCCTGATGATGAAGTGGATTGGAGTTCGTCGCCTTCTGGTGACGTCCCTCCAGCGTTGCAAGGGTCCGTTGCGGGGGCAGCAGAAGCAGTGAGGATAGAGGAGAGGGTTGATTCCCCTCCTTGTCATGATGAAGGGAGGTCGGCCGAATCATTGCCAAATCCTTCCTTGGCTTCAACCATGGACATAGAGATGGCTACTGATCAGGCGGTAGCGACAGATTCTGTCCCTGTAGAGGGACTTGAGAAGAATGAGACCCTTCTGCCGGTCTTGTCTCCTGGGGCTGGCCAGGAGATAAATGTTGATCTCCCCGTTTTGCCGGGGGAGGTAGCTGATGCTGATAGAACGTCGGGGGTAGAAGAGGTGGTCGTTGACGTCGGTGATTTCTCCGGGCTTGAGAAGGGTAAGGGTGTGGAACCCTCTGTTGCTCCTTCCACTTGGGATACTATCACGACGCATGTGCCGGCTCCTTCTGTTCCTTCGGCTCCTCGGGCTAGCAGTCTGGCCCCTGTTGATGAAGAGCCTATTGCTGCCGAGGTTCAAACCTCTCAGATCGAGGTTGGCGGATCTTCCTCCGGTCCGCAAACTGTAGTAGCTCCCCCAACTCCTGCTATGACGCTGCAGGTGCTGGCGGATGCCGACGAGTATGTGAAGTTCCTCGTCGAGGGAGTATAAAAAATGCTGGAGAAAGGTGTATCTGCAGTGATGGATGCCAAGGGGATCTTTGCGACAGCAAAAGCTTTGGCAATGCCTTGTATCGAGCTGACCCGCGTTCACCAAGGCCATGACCATATGGCCAAAATTCTGGAGGTTTCGGTGATTGAGCTGGACGAGCGGCTCGCGGAACTGCAGCGCATCCAACGAAATGACCTCTCTGTCTTGATAGATGCAGAGATAGGAAAGTTGATGGCTGAAATCGAGGCTTCCCATCGAGCCGATGTGAGCAGTTGGGAGCGTGAAGTGGCTGGGACTGAGGCTGCGGCAGAGCAGTTGTCTCAATCTATAGAGAAGACGACGGAGAAGCGGGCTGCGGTGGATGCTAACATCGCAGAGGTTGATGCTCAGATGCGCCGTCTTGAAGACCAGCGGGCCCAACTTCAACTAGAAGCTGATCGTGTCCTGGCTAAACACGTGGCATTCAAGCAGGAGGAAGCGACTCTTACTCAGCGGACCCTTGCTTTGGCTCAGCAGCGACGACAGCTTGATGAGAAGTATGAGAGTAAAACTTCCGCTGAGGCTGTCGGATTAATGCGTCAAGAAGCCGAGCTCCGAGTCCAGGCGACTGTGGAAACTCGCACTGCCGACCTGAGACGTCGAGTCAGAGAGCTCTCATCCCACCCTGGAGAGGATCGGGGACTGTAGTCTCTCTTCTTTTTATGTGTTTTTGCAACTCTTGCTGGGGAAATAGCGTATTTCTGTACTCCCTTTTTTGAAAAATAAAGAAATACACTATCTTTTTTTTTGTGATGTGTTCATTTTTGATGTCATGAACTTGATGATTTATGTGGACCTATTATCTTTTGCGCACCTTGGTTTCTAGGTACAGATAATAAGTTTGAAGGAACCAACATGTTTGCTCAGAGGTAATGTGGACATGGCAATCATTAGGTTCAAATAATAGAATCTTCCTACTCAGAGGTATTTATGGACGTGGTAGGAATGATCCTGGGGGATACGCTGAACAACTCAGAGGTAATGTGGACGTGGAAGTTCTGCGATCAATGTACGACAACACAGGAGTTGTTTGTACGGGATGTTTACTCAGAGGTAATGTGGACGTGGTAAACATGAAGGATAGCGTAAGCTCACGAAATGTAAGGTTCCGCTTTGTAGGATGTAGAGAGACAACTCAGAGGTAATGTGGACGTGGTTATATTTCTACGGAAGGATGCCACGGAACAGCTGGGTTCCGGAAGCGTTTGATTTTGTGAAAAGAGGTTGTTTGGGGAAATACATGTCTTGGAGGATGTCAAGAATAGTACTTCTTTAGGAACTTGCCGTTGATGGGCATCATGAACAAGTCCCCATTGGGTTTGGCGAGGCGGTAAGCACCGTTTGAGTATACCGTCTCAATGATGAAGGGTCCTTCCCATTTGGGCTCGAACTTCCCTGGTGTCTTGTGAGTTAACACCATTGGCCTTCTGACTGCTAAAACCAGGTCGCCAACTTGGAAAGTTCTTTGCTTAACCTTCTTGTTGAAAGCCTGTGATATACGGGCTTGGTAAAGTTCGATGCGTTCTTGAGCTAGGAGACGCTTTTCGTCAAGTGCCTCCAGTTCCCGCAGACGACGACGTTGATTGTCTTCTTCTGTGAGTTTGTTTGTGATCGCTACTCGGAGTGAGGGGATCTGGATTTCGAAAGGCAGTACTGCTTCGCTTCCGTAGACCAGGGAGAATGGTGTGTTGCCTGTTGGGGTCCGTACCGTTGTGCGGTAGGCCCAAAGACATTCGCCGAGCTTTTCGTCCCAGTCGTGTTTGTTGGATGACACGACCTTTTTGAGCAGCCTGACGATAGTTTTGTTGAACGCCTCGGCCAATCCGTTTGCTGTCGGATTGTAGGCGGTTGAGGCCACGTTTTGAATGCGATTCTTGTCACAGAACCTACTGAAAATGTGGCTGATGAACTGGGGACCATTGTCATGAATGATTCGCCTGGGTACTCCGAAACGGTAAATGACATGGTGTTTGATAAAGCTGACCACCCTGGAGCTTTTTACTTCCGCTAGTGGGACTGCTTCCGCCCATTTGGAGAAGTAATCGGTGATGGCCAGGATGAAACGATGTCCTCTTGATGAAGGAGGGGTGATTGGTCCTACAATGTCCATGCCCCAGGCTTCGAATGGCCAGGAGGCGACTGTAGGATGTAGAGGTTCAGACGGTGTATGTATGAAGTCTACATGAAGTTGGCATGCATGGCACTTCTTAGCATATTCCACTGCGTCGGCGGCCATGGTTGGCCAGTAGTAGCCCATATGTCGCAGTCGATCTTGCAACTTAGGACCTGGTTGGTAAGCTCCGCAAGTTCTGTCATGAGCTTCTCGAAGAGCTTCGGCCGCTTCTTCGTTAGACAGGCATCGAAGGAGAAGCCCGTCGAAGGAGCGTCGGTACAGCATTTTAGTGGCTGTATCGTAGTAGAATCGAAGAGAGCGTCTCCTGACTGAGACGGCTTCCTTCGGGTCTTCCGGAAGGATTCCATAGACGGCGAAGTCGATGAACGGGAATCTCCAGTCTCGGACATTAACATCGGTGTTTGTCGGCACGGCGTGAGCCATTTGCAAACATAGGTTGTTTCTGGGACAAATCAAGTCTCGGCCAGTTACCGTGACATAGTGTTGAGTCCCAAGGGGCGCGGCCAATGAGGCTGCGAGGCCAGCCAGAGCGTCAGCCTCCAAGTTTTGTAGACGGGGTACATGTTCGATGAAGAACCCAGTGAAGGTTGAAATGATGTTCAATGCAACTTCATGGTAAGGGATCAAATCTTCATGGCGAACCTCGTATTGCCCCCGAATCTGGTTTACGACGAGTTTCGAGTCGCCGTAGCCTTCCAGATGATCCACCCCCAGCTGTTGTGCTAGCTGGAGTCCCATGACGAGTGCGTTGTACTCAGCAACATTGTTGGAGCACGGCTTCGAAAGAGAGTATGCGCGCTGGATGACCAGCTGATCGGGGGAGACCAAGACTACCCCCACTCCTGCGATGATTTGGCCGTTGGGGCCCGTTCTTGAAGCGCCATCGAAGAACATCCGCCAAACGGGGCTTCCTTCAGTGATGTTTGATTCTTGGACTTCATCCGGGATGTCTTCATAGAGTTTTAAAGATTCTGGGATGGGGTGTGCAGCTAAAAAGTCAGCCAGAGCCTGACCCTTGACCGCCTTTTGCGGGACAAACACCATGTTGTATGGCGTTAGTAGGATTGCCCATGTAGCCAGCCGGGAGTTTAATGACCCTGGCTTCGTCATGAGAACTCTGAGTGGATTGACTCGGGAGATGACGTGAATTGTCTGGCCCGAGACGTAATGACGAGTCTTCTGAATGGCAAACACCAAAGCCAAGCACTCCTTTTCAACGGGGTTGTACCGGTGTTCGGCCCCGATGAGTGTTCGACTGAGGTAGTAGATTGCTTGCTCGTAGCCTGCATCGCTGTTTTGAGCCAGTAAAGCGCCGAGGGAATGATCCATGGCACGGACGTAGAGGAGGAATGGTTTGCCGACGACAGGTGCCACTAGGACTGGCGGGCTTGTCAAGTAAGCCTTGATGTCGTCGAAAGCCTTTTGGCACTCCTCTGTCCAGACGTAAGAGACTCCCTTCTTCATGAGCTGAGTAAAGGGTTGACATTTACCGGAGAGGTTTGCTATGAACCTCCGGATGTATGCCAGACGTCCCTGTAAGCCCCGAAGTTCTCGAAGGTTCTTCGGAGGGTCCATGTTGAGGATGGCTTTAGTCTTCTCGGGATCGACATGAATGCCTTTTGCCGTGATGACAAAGCCCAAGAATTTACCGCTAGAAACCCCCAGGAAGGATTTAGCGGGGTTCATTTTGAGTTGATGTGCCCGCATGAGATCAAAGACCGTCTTCAGGTCCTGTAGGTGATCTCTTTTGAGGCGGCTCTTGACTGCGATGTCGTCAACATAACACTCAACTGTCTTGCGAAGATGTTGACGGAAGATGGTACTCATCGCTCGTTGGTATGTTGCACCGGCATTCTTCAAGCCGAAGGGCATTACTGTGTAGCAGAAAATACCTTTCGGAGTCCTGAATGACGTGTGTTTTGCGTCATCGGGGAACATCTTGATTTGATTGTAGCCTGAATACCCGTCCATGAAGGACATGCGTTCAAAGCCACATGTGTTGTCGATCATTACATCGGTGATTGGGAGCGGGAATTCATCCTTCGGGCAAGCAGAGTTGAGATCCCTGAAGTCGATACAGACTCGTATCTTCCCGTTCTTCTTGGTGACAGGGACGACGTTGGCTACCCAGTCCGGGTGTTGTTCCTCACGGATGAAGCCACTGGTCAAGAGCTTGTCCACCTCCTGATCGATGGCATTCATGATGTCCGGACGGAAGCGTCGCTGTTGTTGTTTGATAGGTTTGGCATCTGGTAAGATGTTCAACCTATGCATCGCGATCTGTGGATCGAGACCCGGCATGTCTTCGTAGCTCCAGGCGAAGACATCAATATACTCTTTAGCCAGTTGGACTAAAGATTCTCGGTCTTCTCCTTCCAAGCTTTTGCTGATAAAGATGGGTTTAGAAGAAGACCCATCCCCGAGGTCGATCTGCTCGACTTCGTCTTTGGTGGAAGGTTCTCGTAACTCAAAACGAGACTCCCATTGTTCTCCTAGGCGCTGAGCCCAGGGTTCCTCTTCGAAGGGTTCCGGCGGTTGGTCTTTGCCTTCATCTTTCTGAGGTTGCGCCGATGTCATGTTAGCTGACAGCACTTTCCTGAAAACTGATCCGATACTGGTATCGGAATCCCACGTCGATGCTTCAGACGAGTGGGAATGTTCTATGTCTTCTGCGTCTGAACTCTCTGGAGTTGATGGCGGCGTGACATAGCCTAACCCCCGTCGAGTCCGATTATAGTAATCCTGTGGCTTTCCATTGGGCATCGAAAGCCGGACAGGGAGATGCCGACCCTTGCCGTAGTTTAAGCCTTTGTTGCTTTTCAGGTCGTAGCCCATCTTTTGGATGATGTGCTTAGCCGCATCTGTGTACCGATAGACTTGTACTCTGCCGGTATCAGGTTCGGGCTCGATTGACGGGAGGTCCCGACGACGCTCGATTTTGCCCGAGATGATGGTGCCTTGGTCTCGGCTCCGTGGAGGGACTATGAAGACTCCTTGAGACGGGACTATTTGATTATGGTAGACGGTCGTTACTTGTGTTTGCAACGACCGTAGAGCGTTGTCTAATGTATACATGGCATTCCAGTGTGGAAGACAAGAATAATTGAAAGACACTCTATTATTGATAAAGTACGAGATTTTATCCCGTGGGATTACATTGTCGAAGGAGGGTGCGTCTACATCAGTAGAGATATATTCGCCAAGCTCCTCATCTGTAAGCACTGGGGCCGGATCAGGAGAGTCCTCCACCGCTCTGACTTTGGGGTCTGAGAGGGTTATGTGAGCCCTCTCCGGCATCTTGGATGACTGCGGCGGCTTGCCTTTAAAACGCACCTTGAGAGGTGCCTCGGTTGCACCTCCGATGAGTGGCGCCTTCCCTTGTAATTTTACCACCAGGGGAGCCGCTGTTTGAGGTGGCTTTCCCTTGAGGCGTATCTTCAGGGGAGCTTCGTGAGTCGGTGCTTTCCCTGATAGCTTGATGCTCATTGGAGGCACCTTCTGGGGAGGCTTGCCCTTCAATCGGATTTTCAAGGGGGCGTCGGGAGTCATTTCGGGCTCCAAGTCCGGCTCTGTTGCCGTCTCTGCTTCATCATCGGCGTCGTTGGCTTCCTCCTCGTCAAGTGGCTTGTACAAGTCAGAATCGATGAAGTAGGCCTCAATCCCTTTGAAGGGATCGATATCTGCAAACTCCGTCCGGATGACGCCGTTGGTGGATACATATTTCATGCGTTGGTGGAGCGTGGAGGGCATGTACTCATGTAACCATGGTCGTCCGAGTAAGATGTTGTAGTTGACCTCGGCATCCACCACATAACAAGTCACCTCAGTTTTGAGGCTGTCGATGTGACACTTCAGCCGGATCTTGCCCAGTGGCTCGCTCTTGCTAGCGTTGAAGCCACTGATGGTCGTATTGGAGGGCGCCAGCCGGTACATTGGGATCCCCAGCTTTGATAGCAGCGCCTTTGGAATGATGCTTAGGGAAGACCCCGGATCGATCTGAATCCTGCTCACCTTTACCGAACCGATGTACCCTGTGTAATACAACGGTCGGTTATGTCGGTGATGCTTGAGCAGCATGTCTTGTTGGGTAAAAGTTATATTTGGGATAACTTCATCCGCACAATGACAGTGTGCACAAGTAGTTGGGAGGTCTTCAGGCTGCTTGATTTGACTGAGAAAGGATTCGGCATCCTTCAGAGCTTCGCAGAGAGCTTCTCGGGAGTCCTTGGAGAGACGCAGGAGCTCGAACAAAGACAAGTGTGCAGGAGTACTGGCCAGTTGTGCCAGAATGTCAAAATTGTGGGGCTTGGCTAGCCCCGAATCATTTTCTTTCCGCAGAGGTCTGTCGAAACGGGCCTCCACTTGCTTTTGTTTATTGGCTGCTGAGGGCTTGGATGGACCCTCCCCAGGGATGGTGCCAGGAGGCACCACTTCGGTGGCAGCTTCCCCGGGCTGGGAATTCTGTTGTGCACGCGTCTGTACAGGAAGCGCCTCTTCCGTTGAAGAAGAGACTGTGCGGCAAGACTTGATCTTCCTGCCTTTTGCTTTGGAGGTAGGGCGTACCTCCGGTTGAGTTACCTCGGAGACGAGGTCGGGATGAACCCAGAGGACCTCTCCTCGAGATGTGGTGAGTGGGACAAGTCCACTCACATTGTCACGGGTGGGGGGCAAGTTCACCACCTCCATTGTCGCCTTAGGGATGGGGACGACGCCATCTTGTGTGGTAGTCGGCGGCAAGGTGCCGAACTGAAGTGACACCACATTAGCTGATACCGTCTTCTCTTCGTAGTCGACGGAGATTACATCCGCATTGATCATGCGCTGGATGTAATTTTTGAGGACGTAGCAGTCCTTAGTCGGGTGTCCGACAAACCGATGGTAGTGACAGTACCTCGGGTTGTCCACTTTCCCGACTTCATCGGGCCGCTTCGGGTCCGGAAGCTTGATCTTGTCACCCTGCCTCAGTATCTCAAAGAGTTGCAGGGTGTCATCATCATTGAATGAATAAACCTCCTTGGGTCTCGGTGCCAGTGGAGGCTTTTGAGTAGGCACAGATGCGCCCTTCGAGGCATTAACAGACAATGCCTGTTTCCCCTTTGTTTCTCGTCCGGAGTTGTTGATTGCAGACTTTTTCCCCTTATCGTCAAAGGCGGGGAAGCTAACACCCAGAAGACGTGCATTGGCCGCCTTCTTCTCTACAGCTTCAGCTTCGATGATTAGGGAGCTCCAGTCGGGAGGGGGAGTAGAGTTAAGCCAGAGCTTTACTGCAGGCAGCATGTTCATACTGCAAGCGGAGAGAAGCGCATGCTCTGGCATGCCTGGAGGTAGCCTGAAGCAGGCCTGACGGAAGCGTTCGATGAATGCCCGAACCGTTTCCTTGTCCTTCTGGCGTATCTCAATGAGAGACGCCATCGTCATGTCCTTCCCACCGTCGTAGAAGCGGTCGAGGAAGAGGCGTGTCAGGTCGTCGAAAGACGATATGGAATTATCGGGGAGGCTGCAGTACCAGTCATACGCCACCCCTTTCAGGGCCCCAACAAAGATGCTGGTGAGGAGCGCGTCCTCTTTCGGAAGATGCCCTGTCTGCGACTGAAAGTACGTCAGGTACCGTCGTGGAGAGTCATTCCCGTCATACGGCATGAGTGTTTGTGGTTTATACTTTGGGGGATAAACCACCTTGTTCCACTCAAGGGAATAAGGCTGGGGAATACCCATCTTCTGGCGCTCCTCCTGCCTGTTCTTGGACTCGAAGCGCTCCCGCAGATCTTTGATCATTTCGACCACGTCCTCCGTGGAGCTAGGAGTCGGGGAAGGAGGTACCACCTGGAGTGGAGCGTTTGAGGGCTCCGACGTCCGGGGTGCTTCTGTGTCTGAGGGTGTCCGTTGGAGGGGCATACTCGAATCTCCATTGGCTCCTGGGTCGGGACCATTTGAAGGTGTCCTGATCAAGGCCGACCGCATCTCAAACACTGCTTGAGTCAGTGCTTGCATTGAGGCAGAGAGGGTTTTGAGTCCTCCCTCTAGCGAGTCTATGCGTTGGACAATGTCCTGTGGCGGCGCATCAGTCTCAAGATCACCCCCAGTCATGTATACTGTCATGACACGGCCGGAAGTGGATGGATTAGCTGAGGCTTCGCTCTCAGCCTCGCTCTCATGTGGGGGAGTCACTTCTCCTGGTGTTTGGCCACCCCCAGCCACATTCTGGAGTTTATCTTCGACAGGCGCATCTGCAAGGGCCTGACTGCCCTCAGCTCTGTCTTGAAGGGCCTCTTCGTTTCCAGCACTACCCCCGGCGGTGTCCTGGAGGACATCGTCATTTTGAGGGGCTTCAGGGAGGCCATCTTCGCCTTGATGAAGATCCGCCGCAGCTGTGCTTTGGACATCTTCGTCTTCGGAAGGAGGCTCGACAAGGGTCTGGCTACCCCCAGCTTCCTCCAAGAACTTCTTCCTCGACCGAGTACCTTCGAACACTCCAGAGGTCGAGACAGCTGCCTTGGTTTTCTTCGGCTGGCTTTTGGATGAAGACGAGGAATTGGCAGTCGTCTTCCGGACAGATAAGGAGTTGGAGATCACGTTGCATGAAGCAACCTTTAGCTCCTCTTCTGCTGACACCTTCGTCCCAAGGCGATGTCGGAGGGGTGTTGATGATTGTAGCCGTTGGAAGACCGACTGCTTTGGCGGTACTGCCATCTTGCAACAGCAGTTGATGGTGACCACTGCACAAGTGTGCCCCGTGAGAGGCGTACCGTGCTTGTTGGTCAACTCTCCTGACCGGCGCTTGTGAGTGATCACGTTGCGCAGGTCGTTGGAGGAGAGTGCTACCCTCACACCCCTCTCAGGCGTATGGCAGGGCCAAGCGCCGGGGTGGTCGGGTGAGTGCTGCGCCCCCTGATCTAATACCAAGCAGGCATCACGATCAGTAGTTGGGGAACCACAGCATTTGAAGTGACTTGAACGGACCTCAAACGCACAACCAGAGGAGGCACGGGAGTTCAAGACCACAGAGTTTGCCTCTCTCGGCTTGGTTGTACACGCAGTGAATGTGCCCAAGCAAGATGAGGACTTTGAAGGTCGGCTCGTTGTCGGTGCAGAAGCACTTGAGTCAACCTTGTACAGCTTGCCATCGGCAGCGCGCGTGATTGTAAGCGCGTGCCTCTGGCCGGCTGCTGGCATAGCACGTTTGTGGTGCATGGCCCGTGCCGCCTTGGATTTCTTCGTACCAGCCCGCTGGGGCGCATAGTACTCAGCATCCAAATTCTCCTCGCCATTACAGCGAGTGAGTCTGTCAAAGACAGAGGCTCTTTGTGGCGCATCAGGAGTGATGCGCGGGGCATTGGCTGCGCCCCTGCTCCGTCGACGTATCTTCCTCGCCTGAGAGAAAGATGGCTGGGGAACATGGTCAGCCACACGCTTCCCCGAGAGATGCACTGCATCAGCGGGCGCACCTTGACTGCTGAGGACGTCAGCAGGAAGGGAAGGCTGGACGGGCGCATCCCCTTCAACGGTGGTGCCCGAGGCGTCGACTTTGCGTACCCAGACTGTGCGGGTCTTCTTCGGCTTCGACAGCCGCTTCGAAGGACTCGCACTTCCTTCAGAAATGAACTCCTCGTACGCCTGTTGATTGAGGCGCACTACCAGCGTCTTGTGGGAGGAGCCCACCTTCACGTCGTCGGCCTGTGACACAACCTTCTCGGTAGAGAAGAAAGAAGTCCCCAGCAGAGTCGCCAGCTTGTTTGCCATTAAAATTGTTTTGATTGAAATCTTAATACAAACAGAACAGTGATACAATATAGGACTTAGATGTAGTCCTAGGAGTACACTTTTGTTTAAGCTGGGTCCTTAGTGCCAATGGAGCGAGTGGTAATGCGTTGACTCCGTTGACCGGCTGACGACGGTTATCGGTTCTCTGAAGGTGTTGATTGCTCTGGGTGCTGGAGCTTGCTGAGAGGAGGAAGACGTTGAGTGTCTAGAACTGCCTCTCCGGTGATTCTCTGTTGTGGATTCTCTCTGTGTTGTGAGTCTTCTGTTCTGAGTCTCCGTGTGTGTGTGAAGGAGATGATCCTTCTATTTATAGTTTTGCAGGCTGGCTGCTCATACGCGCATGTAGGATGCGCCGGTGTGGGGACGCCACGTGGAGGTTGCTGATGGAGGCACACGGATGCTGCGCCCTGATCGAGGGGGAGAACTCTTCATACTGCTGTTGTGAGCCGGCACGTAGCAGAGAGAAGATCTTTCTGTTGCTGAAATCTTGGACGAGTTGAGTGTGATCTGGTGGGCTGTGCCTTGGATTGGGCGCAGGAGGAGGCTGCGGCTCATAACCTTTAGGAGTTACAAACCATTTGGGGCGCATGGCTTTTGAGGCGCATGCAGGCGACTTTCCTTCTGTCTTTCGGGATCAGAGAGCAGTCTGAGGCGCATGGCTTTTGAGGCACATACTGATTTGGACGCATGGCCGTAGAGGCGCATGCTGATGGTGGAGTGGCCACGTGGCAGTAGCCGTCGAAATAAAGTCATGATGATGCTGACGTTACCGACGCTTCGTTTTCTGAAAAAGATGTCAACTGTTCAGACTTTGGGAGGCGTGCTGCCAACTCTGTCAGTTCAGCATTTAATGTTGGTGACGTTCGATGGACAGCTGAGTGGGCGCGTCGGTTGGCGTTCCACTCGGTATGGAGATGTGTGAGGGCGCACCCTCTGTAATGTGCCGAGTACTGTAGGGCGCGTCTGTGTGATGCGCCTGATGCCGAAGGGCGCGTCCGTGTGATACGCTGTCTGACTGGCGCATCGGATATGTCTTTTAATGATGCGGCTGTCTCGCTCTTCGAGTGCTATAAATAGCCGTTTGGCTGAATTCGAGGCGTCCGGTTCATCCATTCAATGTAAATTCATTGCACGGAATTCGGAGGGCCATCCACTTGGCGCGTGGGTTTGATCTGCCCGGCCTATAAATAGTGGCATGGAGAGAAGGTTTGCTTCTCATTCCCTCATGTACTTCTAATATGAACTTGAACATGCGGGTGCATTCTGTTGACGAAGTGCTCCCGAGGGTGAAGATGAGACGCTGTGTTGTCTTCGATGCACTTGAAGGTGACTGTTACATCCAAAAGACGGAGTCGAGGGCTTCCGAGGCAGGCGGAAGGTGCCTGTTGCATCCAAAGATAAGGATGCTCGGGCCTTGTCTCCGTTATTCCGAAAGAGCCGTAAATCGGAATGGCGGTGCTAGGCTCTGTCTTCCTTCAAAGTGGGGTTTGCCCACTTTGGTTGTGTTGAAAGCTGCTCCTTTAGCCGCGGTTTCGATCACGGTCTTCCTTCGGCTTTGGAGGCTCTTTCGAAGCCTCCCCTGGCCACAGCATTTGCGGTGCTCTTCTCTTCCTTGGTTCCAGCCAGAGGGTTAAATGCTTTGTGTATCAAAGCATTTATCAGGCGAGCCTGGTTGGAAGAGCGGCACATAACTGGGCTCTGCTCGGCCAGGTGAGCCTGGCTGGAAGAATTTGGCTGAAGGGATGCACATAGCTGGGCTGGATGCACATAACTGAGCTGGATGCACATGACTGAGCTGCTGAAGATATGGTGGGATGCGCCTGGTTGGAGGCACATGATGTCTGCTGCGCCTGACTGACAGCGCATGGTGATGCTGCGCCTATCTGGAGACGCATGGTGGCCGCTGCGCTTATCTGAAGGCGCATGGTGGCCGCTGGCTGTAGACTTAGGATCTTTCCTTTGTAGAAATTCTCCTTTGTACAACCTTTTCTAGACATGTAATAGACTTTTATATATAAAATGAAAAGTCCTTCTTCAAATGTCTATACTTATTGACTTTGCTGTGAAGTTCTTCGTCTGAGTTCTAGCGCATGTAGTGTCTGGCGCATGGGCTTTCTGGTTGTGAAATTCCATGCTTCTACAGGTCGGATCACACATCCTTGGTACTTCTCATTTCCGACTCAACAATTTATAATAGAGTATAAAAATCACATAACCAATGGCCAATCAATGAAATATAGTAAAGATCAATATCGAAATGCAGACAATAAACTGTACTCGCCTGTGGTCCTGTGCTGGTGTAACCGATAATCTGAACCACTCAGAATGCCACAATAGTCAAAACTCGTACAACAGTCCCCGAAAGCTGAAATAAACATTACCAATGTTCTTAGAATAGTCAAAATAGCTAGGATCGCCCGTCCTTAAGTCCAATTCTGGACACAGGGGCAAAATGGTAATTTTGGGTCAAAACGGTGTCCGCCGTTGGACCCGCTTTGCACCGTGCCAAAGTCAACGGTCTCTAAAGTCGTCAAACTATATATCTACGGATCTAGTTTTCCGATACGAACCCAACCGTATGTCCAGAGTTGAATTCTGGTGGGATGTGCCCGAAATCGCCCGTTGAGTCGGACCGTGGGGCCTGCAAAACAGCGATCCGATCAACTGTCTCAGAATTGGACCAAACTTGGCATACAGGACCAGAAAAATGATACGGTCCTGCTGGCGCAAGTTTTATCTCAATCTAACGAGCGTACACAAAGTAATTAGGAAATTTGCAAAGAGGTCGATACGGTGAATTTTGACGGATACGCATCAAATTCGTCGCACACACGCGACCAATTTGAATTCCGTCAAAGCCCACACGACCACGAAGCCGTTACGTACCTTTCGATACTTTTGGTTCGTGACCAAGTCGCCCGGATTGGCAGGACGCACATCGTATCGAAGATTTTCTAGATTTTTAACTATTTTAGGTAATGGTTTTTGGTCAACTTCTATCCCGATTTATACAGAGTATAATAGATAAAAATTTAGATCAATTTATATTTTTTGATCACGGTTAGGTTGTCCATAATCCCCTTCAAGTGGATTTTCAAAACTGTCTAAGGTTTTGCCGGAAACTGCCTTCCAAAAGGGGTCCGAGGACTGACTTTCTGTCCCGTTCCCAAATAATTTTTCGGCATTTTCGGCATCGATTTTATATCGATTTCGATCCGATTTTCTATGATGATATCTAGTGTATTGGAAGGTGTATAAGTTAGGTTAGTACCTGTGAAATTTGTTCTGAAAACGATCGGACGTGGTGAGCGTAACGCCTTGACGAACTTGGTCGCGCACTGCTGTTACTGTCGGTGTTCCTCTGTTTTACGTGCGACGCACGCACGACATCCGGCGATGGGAGGCCGGTGGCGGTGGCCCCCGGCGGCGCGCGGCCGCGCTGGCTGTCCAGGGGTGTTGGGGAGGCGTTGTTAGGGTTTTGTTCTCTCACGTTCTCTCTCGATCACTCTTCATATATATGCGTATATGTATTTGGGTTCTGTGAATCGAACAGAGGCTCGGGTTAAATGCAGGGACTGGGTTCGTTTTTCATGGGTTGGGTTTCTCCTCTACTGTGGGCCGACTTTGGTTTGGCTGGTTTAGAGAAATGTTGGGCTTTCTTTTCTATTTATTATTCTAGAGTTTAGAATATATCTACATATATACGTATATATATATATATATATATATATATATATATATATATATATATATATATATATATACGCTCACGTATATATACGTATACATACATGCCTATATACATATATATATATATATATATATATATATATAAACATACACACCTACATAATATACATTTATATTTATATATCTACAAATAAACACATATACTTATATATATATATATATATATATATATATATATATATATATATATATATATATATATATATATATATATATATATATATATATATTCACACACATAGACATGTATTTTTATCTATACATACACACACACACACTTATATGATATAAATATATATACGTACACATATTTAATATTATATATTTATTTATATACATATTTCTTTTGATAAATGATAATGATAATAACTAATAGTAATAATTAATTTATATTTAATAACCACAATAATAATATTAAAATTGTATAGCCTCAATAAAATAATAATAACAATAATAATGAAATTCAATAAACCAATAATGGCGTATATACCATCATGCACAGTCTAATAATCCTAAAAATGTATAAGGACCTATTTTATAAAAAAAATCACTGAATATCACTAATAATAATATTTATTATATTCAAATTACAAATACTTAGGAATATTCATTAAATCATTAAACAGAATACAACACACTCATACCAAATTCCATCAACACGGATGTCATTGGACGTCCCGTATGACTATATGGCTTGGGCTTGCTTTGGGTCCAATCTAGACTAGTTCGGTACAACCGGGTTCCCTAAAACTTAATAATATAATTAATAAATAAATAAAATTTTGGTAGGGGTTAAGTCGCAACTTTGCCTGGTTTTCCTAGTTAGGACATTACTATGGCTCGGCCTTCCCTACCAGGGCTAATACTCTAGTCAAGGCACGTCATTGCACTATCCGTACCATGATTTCTAGTTGTCGTGTACTCCAAAACTCTATCATGGCTAAAATCATCTACCGTATTAATTAACTAAATAATTATTTATAAAACTCTAAAAATTACCATTTAGTTCAAATAAATAAATAAATAAAATATTATCAAAATTTTGGGAAGAGGGGTTACATGGAGCGCGGTGCGAGAGTTCCTATATTTTTTGAGTTCTTTTCCATGTTCTAAACAAGCATACAAGATGGGATTATTCCCTTAGCTAGGTGTGTTAAGTCATTTACTAGCATGCATGGTGTTATCGCCTAGCGATTCTAGCAATAGTGTCCGTATTGTTATGTGTCTAGGCTAAGCAAAGATGTGTTCATCGGAGCCACCCATCTTAGCGATGTTCGCATCGGCCGAGCGATACTCCGAGTGCGCCTTTGAAAGTCTATATCTGGATTCATCTTTGACGGGCCAATATAAGCCTCACATCGATTCTTCATCGGGTCGACGCAACTCTTCGAGTCGACGGCTCGTTTGAGTCGTTGCACTTGTCGTTTGAATCGGTGTTCCGCTAGGGCGGAGCGGGTCATTACATAATACACCATTCAAAACAAGTCTCGTCCTCGAGACTTTCTGAGTGCAGGTCATCTTACCATTCCTTAACTCATGTCGTGTGCGTATCTTAGACAATCCCTATCGAATGGCTTTATCGCTCGATGGCATCGAACTATACTCGATACCTTTCTACGTTTCGTGTCGCATACGTTTGGTTAATTTTTATTGAATAACATTTTATTCATTTTAGAGTTGACGGTACTTATTCAATCATTGTGTTTCCTCAACTTGGTTGCTATTGCCTCGTGTCATGGGACTGAAATGGTCGTACGAGGTACGTTGTCATTTTTCAAACACAAGAGTCGTAGGCTGAGGCAAACTCACTCATTCGTTCATGCGTATCTCAACACCCACTCGCAGCTGCATTCGAGTTCATCATATCGCTGAGTTTGGATCGTACACATATTCAAGGCATCCCCCGAATACGTATATTTCAACCAAGCTTAGCGATTAGCGAAGTCGGACAAGCTACTCGTGATAGTTTTGATTTACCGATCGTTTTACTTTTACTTCGATTAAAATCGAACTCATGTGCATCTCACTATCGTTTTATCTCGGTCCTCGAGATGATCTGATTCGCTTCTTAAGCGTTCTTGTCTACGAAATCAATACGATTTCTTCTTAGCGGAGTCGACCAAGTCTAAGTAATTCCCGTCCGCTTCAAGACCAAGTATTGCATTATCAACGAGTACGTCTTCCTATCAATAATTCAATTTGTTATCCCAACTTTACTTGCGCATCATCCATTCCTATCATTCACTTCGTTTGGGGCCAATCCCGTCGTCGTTCACGCACACCCCCAGTTCCACGTCCTACTCTAAGTCTTCTTGCCCCAAGTCTATCGTCCGTCCAGACGATACTGTAATGTCAATCGTACATGTTCAATCACTCGGCATAGGGTCGTCCGCCTATCTGCTAGGTCAGCTCACAAGGTCATAGGTACAAGTCAAGTTCTGGGTTCATTGTGCAAAGTCATTGCACGACGCTCACCCCAATCCTATGGTCAAACCATTTTGTTCGTTCGTACGAAAGTTTCTACCCAAGTTCGCTTCACTCAAATTTCTAAACATCAAGCAGCGTTCACCCTATTCGCATCAACACATTCTCCATTCTAAGTCCGAGCTCGTTTAGGAAAATCATCATACGATAGGTTGTCCTCAACCAAATCCTTGACATGTCAATATCGTGTGTCCGTACTAGCAATTATCGTAGTCTATCTCTTCAAGTATGTTTTGATATAATCTACCTATCCATCCTATGTAGTCGATCACAAGGTCGTCTAGCCTTACAATATGTCATGCCCCGATCTCACGCAAGTCTGATTATCCACGGCGGACATGAATCACCATGTCAACACTCCCGCAGAATAATCGTCCTCATCGGGACGTAACTCTTGTGTTGAGTCTGTTTGCCATTAAAATTATTTGATTGAAAACTTTAATACAAACAGAACAGTATTACAATGTAGGACTTAGATGTAGTCCTAGGAGTACACTTTTGTTTAAGCTGGGTCCTTAGTGCCAATGGAGCGAGTGGTAATGCATTGACTCCGTTGACCGGCTGACGACGGTTATCGGTTCTCTGAAGGTGTGGATTGCTCTGGGTGCTGGAGCTTGCTGAGAGGAGAAAGACGTTGAGTGTTTGTGTCTGCCTCTCTGGTGATTCCTTGTATGTTCGTTGTGGATTCTGTGTGTGTGTGAAGGAGAAGATCCCTCTATTTATAGTTTTGCAGGCTGGCTGCTCATGCGCGCATGTAGGATGCGCCGGTGTGTGGGGACGCCACGTGGAAGTTGCTGATAGGGGCGCACGAATGATGCGCCCTGATTGGGAGGTTGAACTCTTCATACTGCTGTTGTGAGCCGGCACGTAGCAGAGGAGAAGATCTTTCTGTTGCTGAAATCTTGGACGAGTTGAGTCAAAGGACACGTGTCATCGACCCATGGCTCGAAGATCTCGGATTTGGTGGGGGGGTAATCTGGTGAGCTGTGCCTTGATTGGGCGCAGGAGGAGGTTGCGGCTCATACCCTTTAGGGGTTACAAACTGTTTAGAGCGTATGGCTTTTGAGGCACATGCAGGCGACTTTCCTTCTGTCTTTCGGGATCAGAGATCAGTCTGGGGCGCATGCACTACAACAAATATGGCCTACAATAGCATGTACGAAATGCTATAGAAAGCCTTCTACAGCGTATTCTGTCCGCTATAATTGCCCACGCTATAGTATGTGAACGCATGTAAACGCTATAACTTTATAGCGTTCTTGAATGCTGTAGATGGATTATAGCGTTCGAATATGCTGTGGATGGTTTATAGCGTTTGTGAATGCTGTAGATGTTTTATAGCGTTCGTGAATGCTGTAAATGGATTATAACAATCCAGGAATGCTGTTGATGAATGATAGCGTTCATGAATGTTGTAGATGGTTTGATTTATTATAGCGTTCGTCATATGCTATCGTGATAGCGGCCAAAAGTTTTGGAAATGCTATTACATTTAGACATTTTGAGTGCTATAAATCTGCTACACAATTTCATATCTGAATAACCTGTTCTGTGCCACATACAACCATAAAAATTTATGCTAAATCGCAATTTTGATTTCAACAATTTCAATCGTAACTTCCATTTCGGTCAATCAAGATATAGAAAAGGTTTGCCAAAATATGAACATCTTTTCATTAAAACATTCAAGATGTACAAAAAGTAATTGTCATTAAAACATTCAAAATGTACAAAAAGTAGTTGTACGTCTAGTAGTCCAAAATAAACTATTCCATTTATGAAATATCTGTAGGCCAAAATGCAGCTCGATCGCCTCTTTCCTTCTAGCTATCCACAACCATCAAAAATTTACACGTCAACCTACACAACATTGAGGAAAAAAAAACACATTATTATATAAAAAATAAGTCCACACAAGATCATGTATCCTGATAGTCAAAGATCAATATGATTGTTATCTTGGAAGTTCAAACTCAAAAAAGGTAAGAAGTTGAAGATGCTCAACTTCCAAATGATTAAAATTAATAATATTGATGAACAAGATGTAATACGTAATTTGGTACTATATAAAGCCATCCACATGCAATTATTCCTCCATCACCTGCCATGTTCTCCAAACACCCAAATTATATATAAAAAGTTGCTGGAAGACTAATATAGCTTCACAAGATATATAAGTACTATAGAATGCCCAAACTCTGGAAATAAATGGATACAATCAACTTAAAATTACTTAACAGATCTAATATGCCATGCGCATTGCTTATTACTCGGGTAGTTGCAGCAGTAAGGTAACATACAACCAACATAAGGTTAAGATAGTAGGTTGAAAGGAGAAAGATGCAACTTGGAAAGAAGCAGAGAGAGTGAGAGAGATGCAAGTCAAGTATGGTAGCACCATTAGCCAATTTGGTGTAAATTAGAAAAGGTAGAATATAGAACGTATTATTATAACAAATTTAGAACGTCAAATTAGACAGTTTTAGAATATAGGGAAATTGTAGATGCACTTTGTGTATTAAATTAGAATAAGCAATTATAATAAATATTAAGGTGACTACAATAGAGAGAATGAATTTTACCATGATCCCTTTACCATTTTGGTGTTAGCTTCTCCTCATTGGCACCTACACAAGTGTGAAACGATTGGTCGTGCAAGATCTGCAAGCAACCACAAGATAGAAGTTGGTGCTAGATCGTGAAGAATATTGTAGGAATTTATGCTGAAGATTGCATTCAGTATTTCCCAAATTTATCACAAGGAGAGAAAGGTATGACAATGATAACTTAAAAATAGAACAAAGTTGTCAATGGTTAGAAGCATGCTGACAACAATTTGCAGAAAGGATAAGATTGTCATCATATTATGGCATCCAAAACCCAGAAAATTCCAATTGAGAATTACTAAAAGGGAAGGTACAACCAAGTCTCATATTTCAAATCTGATGAACAAATAATATATATTAAATGTTGTTGACAGAAATGGAAGCACTTGCACACCATAAAGAGACTAGTGAAAGTGGAATTTTTAATTACTTTGGAATCTCAATCCATTCTTGTTGGCTAAATTTAGGGGAAGTGTTGGCTGATATTCAAAGTTTTTTATTACAATTTCAAATTCGAAGCATGAAACAAAATTAAGTTTTAGATTAGAATTTTGGAACAATCAATCATTTGGAGTACCTCTGAGAGAGAAATAAACTGCAATTCAACATCCAAGTTTATTTAGTCTTCGACTGTAAGGACTCAAGGAAAGAACATTTGGAGTACCTCCGAGAGAGAAAGAAGTACCCGCACAAAGCTGGTAAAATGTGATATCATCGTTCACCTTGAGCGCATTGGACAACTCTTGACTGCTCCTAACATTGAAAGACAATCGAATTAATAAAAGAAAACAATATGAAAAAAGTGAATAACATACCTTTTCAAGTAAAATTGTCCGAATAATTATTTCAGACAATAGAAACAATAGACAAAATTAGCTACCATGTCAATTTGAGAGAAAAAATAATTAGCAAAGACAAAATAAGCCCAAATATATTTCTTACATGTTTGAATTTTGGCAACAATTTTTTTTTGATTGAGCTGAAATGAATTTCTATCAGCTTGCCATGTGTCCCAAAAATAAAGAAGACACTGTCAGATGTATGAGATGATCATATACAAAAACAGTTTCAAGAAATATGTACCAAGGTTACATTACTCAGTTTTATTACTAGATCTGTAAGTGACCATGGAACATGTACCAAGGCACTATATATTTTTCGATTGAGCTAAAATTAGAATAGGGATTTGGCAAAAAAGGCACCAGATACTTGGTAACCCCTATTCCCAGTATTAGTAACAGGTTAGATGGACCTATTTCTTTCCAATGTGAGAGAGGGGGGGAATTGTCAATAACTAACCTTTCCATTAACAAAATAGCACCACTACATTCCATCGTTCGCTCGTCTCTTTACCTTCCTTTTTTTGATTTCCTCGTCAAGCTACCTCACTCATGGTCAAGTAGTCAACAAGAACACAGATCCAATTCTGTATTTAGCAGGCTCTATCGTCTCTCTAATAGTTGAGCCCAACCAAATGACAACTTCAGTAGTCGATAGCAGTCATATCACTCTCAAGATATCTTCCACTTTTTTCTCGAGTTATTAATCGGTAGGCCTTTTTTGTTTTGCTCGATGTCAGTTCAATACTCTAATTATGGTGAGAGGGGACACAAACACTAGGTATTTTGTGAACTAGTTCATAAAGTTGAAGGGGTGGGGGAACACCAAGCATTTTGTGAATCAGTTCAATACTTCGATTATTGTGAAATAGGACACTGGACACAAACACCAGGAATTCTGTGAACCACTTCAATACTCAGATTCTGGTGAAATGGGACACAAACTACATATGTTCATCTACAATATACAATTGCAAAATAGCATATATGGGAGACTAGTATTCATATAAAATCAATTATCAAGAAAAAAAAGAGTAAGGGCCAATTATATGAGGATAATTACTAACATTTTGGCTGGTGAACGCGATATTAGAACTAGCATTTGTAAATCCTCCACATCATCTGTGTTCCACACCTGTATTATTAAACTTATCAGATATCCATAAGATTAAATTAAAACAAACTATACTAGATTAGAACTGCAAATGATTTAAGATAAAACGCAAACTTGCATGAAGATCAACATTTACTTGCCTTAACCATCTTAAGTTTCTATCCACATAGCAGGTTTTAAGCATATACAAATGGTAATTACTATGTTGGATAAAAACCAAATATTAAATGATAATATTATGTCTCAAACTAAATAACAAACTATATTACTTTATTCTACCAAAGTTCAACTAAAATGACAAATAGAGTCAAATTTCAATATCCCAATATGTTGCGACAAGAGGATTTTCATGTGAAAGATAGGAACGCTTTATTAAGAGGCTAATCACTAAATCATGAGGTTAGATGTATATGAGCATGATTGTGGCTCATGGAGGTTTATTATGATCCCTATATATTTGTTATATGAGCATGATTTAGTGAATGGTCCCTTTATAATTGTTATTGTGCCTTGATCAGATTAACAATGTATATGGAACATACCTCATGTATTGGTGCAAGACCTCATCTCATGTAGCTAAAATTATTGATAGTCACCGCCCATACATAATAATTATGTAGGTAAACTTGTGTTCAACCCAAGTTGTCCAGTTACATGACATGAGATGCAGACCAAACCTGGATTTACTCCAGGGAGTAACATTTGTATAAATAAAAACCCATCAATTTTTGCGTGAGGTCAGAAAGTTAAATAATAGAGTAAATTTATGCCATCATGAGGAAGAAAAAAATGGTAACCCTAAATGAATAAATTTCACCAATCAAAAACCCTAACTCTGAAAAAAAAGGATTTGAAGAAGAAACCCTAACCTCGCTATCGGCGATGATCTAGCGGCACTCACGGAGGGTGGAGAGGGTAAGGAAGACCTTCTCGTACAAATAAAAACCCATCAATTTTTGCGTGAGGTCAGAAAGTTAAATAATATAGTAAATTTATGCCATCATGAGGAAGAAAAAAATGGTAACCCTAAATGAATAAATTTCCCCAAATCAAAAACCCTAACTCTGAAAAAAAAGGATTTGAAGAAGAACCCCTAACCTCACTATCGGCGATGATCTAGCGGCACTCACGGAGGGTGGAGAGGGTAAGGAAGACCTTCTCGTGCATTATGGTATCATTCTTGTAGAGGAACTCTTCATCGTTTTCGTCAGCGTTAGATCAGGATCATAATTACGGTTAAGGTTCGTCTGCTTGGAATTTCGTTCAGATTTTTAGGGTGATGGTGTATCAATAGTAGAGAGAGAGAGAGAGAGTGGTGGTGGCGCCGGTAAGGGTGATGGTGGCAGAGGCCAAGATCGGGATTGTGATAAGGAGAGAGAAGATGAGGAGAGACTAGAGATGATTCGGGAGGGGAAGTAAGGAGACCTGTGAATGATAGAGGGAAATTGAAATTTTGGTTTGAAATTTTGGTTTTCTTTTGGTGTGGTGATTTAGCAACACCAGGGGAATTAAGAAGATCTGTCAAATGGAGGGATGTAAAATTATAGAGGGAAACTGAAATTTTAGTTTTGTTTTGGTTTAATGTTTTAACAATGCTGTATTTTGTTGCTATAAAAATAGGGTGCGGCTATACACACCCCACTAGTTACTAAGCACACCCTAATTTTTTTTTTCCTTATTCTACCCCTCCACTTAGCACACCCCCCATTCCCCCCTCCCGACCCCTCTCGACCGCCTCCACCGGTCCCGCCTCCCCTCCTCCTCCTCCTCCAGCCGACCCCTCCTCCTCCTCCCCCCTCCTCCTCCTCCTCCTCCCGCCGACCCCTCCTCTCCCTCGCCCCGTGCGGCCTCGTCCCCTCCACTCCCACATGCGTGCCTCCGAGGTCGTCCTGCTCCTCCGCGGGGGCCTCGTCCTTGTCGGAGGAGGGAGAGGCGGGAGGAGGGGGGTCGGCTGGAGGAGGAGGAGGAGGGGTCGGCGGGAGGAGGAGGAGGAGGGGAGACGGGGCCGGTGGAGGCGGTCGGGAGGGGTCGAGAAGGGGAAGGAGGAGGAGGGGTCGGCGGGAGGAAGAGGAGGAGGAGGGGTCGGCGGGAGGAGGAGGAGGGGAGGCGGAGCGGGGGGAGGCGGTCGGGAGGGGTCGGGAGTGGAGAATGGTGGGTTTGCTAAGTGGGGAGGGGTAGAATAGAAAAACAACTAAAAATTTGGGTGTGCTTAGTAACTAGTGGGGTGTGTATAGCCGCACCCATAAAAATATAAATAATTTAGCAATGCATCATCCTTGTCTATTCACTTTTCAGTCTGTGACAACAGAGTTATGGCAACAACAAAAGGTGTTGTTACTAAAATTTATGTTTAGCAACGACAAAAATTTGTTGCATAAAAGGTTTATTAGCAATGAAAAATATTGCGCTGCTAAAAAGTTCATTGCCTTATGGATATTTCTTGTAGTGGCTAATCTATTTTTTTATCATGTAAAATAAAAACCTACGGTGCTTATTCTAGGATTCGAACATGAGATCTGCTTTGACATACAAATATAATAAATGTTATAGATTCTACAGCATTCAAAAAATGCTACAGATAGATATTTTTATAGCACTGCAGAAATAACGCTATTGTTGATAACATTCTATAGCGGGGACACTTGAACGCTATAGAAAAACTGCTATTGTAGACCCTATTTGTTGTAGTGATGGCTTTTGAGGCGCATGCAAAGCTTCAACTGGAGACTCTTCTTCTGTCTTTAGGGATCAGTGAAGGGTCTGAGGCGCATGCTGGTTTGGACGCATGGCCGTAGAGGCGCATGGCGATTTGGACGCATGGCCGTAGAGGCGCATGCGGATGGCCACGTGGCAGTAGCCGTCGGAATAGAGTCATGATGATGCTGACGTTGCCGACGCTTCGTTCTCTGAAAAAGCTGTCAACTGTTCAGACTTTGGGAAGCATGCTGCCAACTCTGGTGTCAGTTCAGCATTTAATGTTTGTGACGTTCGATGGACAGCTGAGTGGGCACATTGGTTGGTGTTCCACTCGGCATGGAGATGTGAGGGAGGGCGCATCCTCTGTGATGCGCCGGGTACTGTAGGGCGCGTCTGTGTGATGCACCTGATGCTGGAGGGCGCGTCCGTGTGATGCACTGTTTGGCTGGCACATCCGACATGTCCTTTAATGACGCGGCTGTCTCGCTCCTCGAGTGCTATAAATAGCCGTTTGGCTGAATTCGAGGCGTCCGGTTCATCCATTTAAGGCAAATTCATTGCACGGAATTTGAAGAGTCATCCACTTGGCACGTGGGTTTCATTTGCCCGGCCTATAAATAGTGGCATGGAGAGAAGGTTTGCTCCTCATTCCCTCACGTACTTCCAACATGAACTTGGATATGTGGGTGCATTCTGTTGACGAAGTGCTCCCAAGGGTAAAGATGAGATGTCGTGTTGTCTTCGATGCACTTAAAGGTGACTGTTACATCCAAAAGATGGAATCGAGGGCTTCTGAGGCAGGCGGAAGGTGCCTGTTGCATCCAAAGATAGGGATGTTCGGGCCTCGTCTCCGTTGTTCCGAAAGAGCCGTAGATCGAAATGGTGGTGCTAGGCTCTCTTTTCCTTCAAAGTGGGTGCCGCCCACTTTGATTGTGTTGAAAGCTCCTTGTGCCATGATTTCGATCACGGTCTTCCTTGGTCTTTGGAGGCTCTTTCGAAGCCTCCCCTGGCCACAGCATTTACGGTGCTCTTCTCTTCCTTGGTTCCAGCCAGAGGGTTAAATGCTTTGCTTGGTGAAGCACTTATCAGGTGAGCCTGGCTGGAAGAGCGGTACATAACTGGGCTCTGCTCGGCCAGGTGAGCCTGGTTGGAAGAGTTGCTCATAACTAAGCTGCTGAAGGGATGCACATAACTGAGCTGGATGCACATAACTGAGCTGCTGAAGAGATGGTAGGATGTGCCTGGCTGGAGGCGTATGACATCTGCTGCGCCTGGCTGACAGCGCATGGTGACTGTTGTGCCTATCGGAAGGCGCATGGTGGTTGTTGCGCCTATCTGGAAGGCGCATGGTGGCTGTTGGCTGTAGATCTAGGATCCTTCCTTTGTAGAAATTCTCCTTTGTACAACCTTTTCTAGACATGTAATAGACTTATATATATATATAAATAAAAAGTCCTTCTTCGAATGTCTATGGCTTATTTGATTAGCTGTCTGAGTTCTGGCGCATAAAATGCCTGGCACATGGGCTTTCTGGTTGTGAAATTCCATGCTTCTACAAGACCCCCTTCAAAGTTTTCAAAACTTTTGAATAAGTTTTGGAATACTTTGAATAAGAAGCATGGAGGTCAGGGCGCATGATTTTTGGGCGCATGCTTGTTCGGGCGCATGCTCCTTTCAGTTGATGATGATGATGCCTTGGTAACCCAAAAGATTAATGATGATCTTTTGGTTGTATTTGTTGTTATCTCCTCACGGAACCCGAAGCGACGGCTGAGATTATACGTCATCGGTTCACGCGTGCGACCAAGCCCTATAAATAGGTAAGGGTTGGAGAGAGAGAGAGAGTTCATCTGCTCTGTGCCTTTTCTTTCTTTAGAGTTTTTCTTCAAAACCCTAACTTTTTCTTCTCTGAGAGAATGGCTCCCAAAACTCCTCGCGGTGGTGCCGGCAAGGGGAAGGAGAAAGCGAAGGAGTTCGTTGATGAGGATGCACCTATCACCCCTGCAACTCCGGCCGACGTTCGTCCTGAGGTGACGAGTGGGTTTCATCTCCTTCACATAAGCTTTTGGGCCAGACTGTGCCCTAACTCAGATTTACTGACGCGTATGGACTTTTGTCCTGATGATACGCCGAGGTTCTACCCCGCCGACGTGCATAGGTTTACACCTTTATCATGCACCGAGGTTTAATGGCTGACGCGCATGGGTTTCGTACCCTGATGATGCGCCAAAGCCTTCGCTGACGCGCATGAGCTCACGCTCTGATGATGCGCCGAAGCTCCAATGCTGACGCGCATGGGCTTACGCCCTGATGATGCGCCGAAGCAAGTTGACGCGCATGGGCTTACGCCATGATGTGCCGAAGCTCTGATGCTAGCGCGCATGGGCTTACGCCCTGATGATGTGCCGAAGCTATTTGACATTTTTGCCTGACTTCCACCTTTGTTGTATCAGTGTCGATGACGATCCCTTTGTTGAATGAGGTCCTTCTGGACGCTTCTCTTTGTCAGATGGGAGTTGATTTTGACGAGGCGGTGATCAATCCTGCGAAGGATGCTATCTTACAGGACCAACCTCGTGAGAGAATGCTACAAATCCAGACCCAGTTGCCCCTTTTCCTCCAGAGTATGATGGAGAGTGGTAAACTGAAGTCTGCTGAATCCGAAGGTGTAACTTTCTTAAAACCTGTCTTTCTGTTTGGCGACCGACTAGTCTCTTCCGAAGCGAAGATACTGAGGATCAGAGAAGACTGGTTCTTTTCTGCCAAAGGTATGGTTTTGTACATGCGGCAGGTTGACCGCCAGTTGCCGCTGACGGCTTTTTATCGTCTAGCTTCGAAGAGAAGGATGGGTTGGGAACTTACTCCCTCTCAAGGAGGGGCCTTGGGAGGTACCCTCTCAATTGACGCCTCCTCGAACCAGCGAGATACTTTGACTGCTTCACGAGCCGGTTCTTCTTTTAGTTACCGAGCCTTGCATCCTGGGAGCATCTACAGTGAGGTCCCAAACGACACATTTCCCTTCAGTGCCCCGATCTTTGCAAATCGGATGCTGACATCAAAGGTGATGTATCCGACAGGTAGCTTCAGAATCGAAGGCTGGTGTCACTACATCCTGAAGTGGGACGAGTTGACCACTTGGGTGCTTTCAAGGTTCGAGGTTGAGCTTAAAGAGATCGGGCTGACAGCCGCCATTCGGGCCACGCAGGCAGGTGTGGACCTCAATAAGCCTATGTTCCTTGCGCTCTTGGAGCTTTTCAATGCCCAGACTGGCAGCTTCTTTACTCCGGTGGGGGAGTTGGAATTGGCCCTTCATGAGATGTACGAAGTGTCCAAGCTTCCTTGGGGCTCGGAACCGTACGAGGAATATTTTCCATCAAATGAAGAGATCCAAGTTCTGGAGGATAAGGATCCGGAGATGATGGCTGTTTTCAAAGAGGTGACAAGCCATCATTATCTGATGCACTGGAGGGACAAGGGCAAGACCCAGCCTCATGTGACTGCTTGGAGGGACTACGTCTTCAGGCAGGATTTGACCGATCCTTCGAGGATTCGGTTTGCGACTCCGCAGGGATTGAAGCCCGCGGAAGTGAGTTCTGAAATAAGCCTGCTGGACGAAAGGACCCCACACTCTAATGAGGGCGACAAGGCTACGTACAGCTGTTTCTGGCACTGCGGGCACCGGATGTCATCCAAGGCAGTGTTGACGTCCTACTTAATGATATGGCTCCGGGATTGCGTATTTGCAGGTGGATCCGGTGCCGTCGAGAGGGTACATCGAAATCTTATTTTGCCTGTAGTGAAGTTGGCCTGCGGACGACCTTTAGCTCTCCTCCCCGCAATGGTGTGCAACCTGTTACGTGGTTTGAGGTCTTTTGCCGATGATGTGATCCATGAGAGAGGTAACAATAATAACTTTCTCCGGCCGAGCTGCCTTTCCATTATCTTATGGGGTGGCTGATTCTGCATCATCCGAACGTGATGAGTCCCAGTCCAGAGGAGGACCATGTCGAAGGGGATGCCTTCATTCGCCGCTTCTATAAGAGGAAGTGGTCTTATACTGGCGTCCCCGTTTGCAGGAGAGTCTTGTCCTACCTTCAAGGGTGGGAGATTGTCAAGGTTGGCCTGATCTTCAAAGATTTCGAGGCCGACCAAGATTTAGTTGACTCTGGCGAAGATGCGGTCACTCTGCCGAAATAGAGTTTTCGTTAGTTGTAGAGTATCCGGCCTTCTCACCTGGTCTACCGCAACCAGAATAGGTGTTATCTGGAGCCTTATCTGCCAAGCCGATTTGCTTGTCAGTTTGGCTATACCCAGTTAATGTTGCGGAATCCCAGTAGTAGTTGTCACGACCCGCACCCACCGTGAGGGTACGAGTACGTAACAACGCCCAGCCTACGCCACAGTATCGGCAGTAGAATGCTGTTCTAGGTCATGAACTATAACTAGCATAATATGAATACTCTCCATAAGGAGGCCAACACTGAGCTACAACTCAATCACAATCTAAGGTAGAATGATAAAGATAGATAAACATGAAATCCAAAAGAGATACAGGAGATAGAAGTCTAAGTGTCTAAGATACATAATCCTAGAAATATATCTCAAAACTCAAATACAGTAATCCGCAAGTAAATACAACTCAAGACAACTAAAATAACTATCTACACAATCTCTACTGTGTCTCCTTTAGGCTAGCAGGCAACCTCCAAGCTATCTGTAAAATTTATCAACAGGTCCAGTCAGGACAGGAACGAGCACATCTCATCTAGAAAACCCAAGTAAATGATAGAGAACTATAAAGCAGTTATAGACAGTTGTATTGATGAATATGGCAGTTTATATTCAGGTGATGGTATGGAGAGACAGATAAAGTACAAAGAAAGTAAGTAACTAAATAAGAGAAAAAATCATAGCAATAAAGACTGTAAAAAAAATCTAGCTGAACTAGAGTAACATAATGAGTTCAGATGGTACAATATAAGTCGAGTGTAATCCCAATGTGAGTCTAATAGAAGATGAGTCGAATGTAATTCTAATCATTATTCTAATAAGGTGAATCGAATAAGGTGATACGAATAAGGTAATACGTATAGTGATTCACATGATGTTCTAATAATGATTCGAATAAATTCTCCAAGTGTGTTTTAAAATACTTAGTTAGACATGTAAACGGCTATGGGTAAATCCGGCACATCACACACCTGGCCGGGTGTGGAATGGCTATCGTTCGAATATATTCACAGGGGGTGATTCGAATAGTGGGAATGTTCACATGTCTAATCAAGTATTTCCCTGCCCATCTAATACAAATGAATCCAAAATCCGACACATCAATCGAATAAAAGTCCAACCAACATATGAAGATACGAATAGGGTAATTCGAATAGTGATTTGTATGGTGATTCGTATGGTGATTCGAATAATAGAGGTAAGACAAGTAAGTATGTGTGTCGCATACATGGATTCAGAAATAAAAATACGTGTTTGTAACAGAGAATCACATACAGCTAACTAGAACTGAAGTACAGTAATTGACAAATAAATGAGAGAACTATCAGAGAATGTACTCGCCTGATGTCTGAATGTCCAAAGTAAATATACTGTCCGAGAAGAGGTGTCTGGCTCCTAATTAGAACAGCACAAGTCACAACATGTCCAGAAGGGTAATATAAAGCACTACAATGCATTCTACATGAATCTAGGTCAAACTAGGCCAAAGTCAACCCTTGGTCAACTCTGGTCAACTGCACTAGTCAAACTAGGTCAAACTAGGTCATGTCCTAACCCAGTAAGTTTTACTAGGCCTAACCAAGACTATCCTAGCAAGCACACATCAATACAAGGCTATACAAGCCAACATACACCCAACTCTATATAGCATGCAATTATTCAATACTCAAATAGGCAAAAATTCACATTGGATATACACTAGGTAATCTATTACTTTAAGCTATATATGTCTACACATATATAAACATGCATATATTAGTATTCAACATTAGATCTATAATCATGGCATTTCAAATGGTTATATAAACTTATATATTACAACACAATATGCTAACATATATATAATATACATACATAGCTAAGTTAACTATATTCATACATACTTATTTAAGAGGCTATGTGTGTGTATGTGAACATGGCAAAGGGGCAAGTGAGGGTTAAATGGGCATATATAGTGTATACATATCAAAGAGTGTCAAAGTGTAAGTGAACAATGTGTCAAGTGTGATAGTGTCAACATAGTGTAAGGGGGTATATGAGGTAATATAGGATTTGTGTTAACATAGAATATTACATCTCATTAACTTGTATATTGCATACATTATATCTATTATTACATTACATTCATGCTTTCATTCATTCATCATTCATTTATTCTCTTGTACTACTATATGTACCATACATTACATACTATGGAACCTACATATTCATTACAAGCCATACTTATACATGCTTATATTATCACCTCATACATCATTTATTTAACCATTTACTCATGCTTGTATTCTCTATTTAATTACATAATGTATATACATTAACATGGGTTAAAATCAAATAGAACATTATATTACATACAAGGGTGCACAAAATGCATATGCCGAATAGTAACTCCTACTAATAATCAATACTGTACCATCTCAGCATGAATTAAACTCTATGATTAAATTATGTTATAGATCTATGTGTTAGCTTTCCGAAACTTCAAACGGATCGCATTTTCGTTTCCGGAAACTCCCGAAATCGCGAAAACACCGAGAACGCGTTTGTCTTTCATACAACTGACACTCAAATAATTCTCCAGAAAGTTACAGAAAGAATTAGGCCTATTAATACATGTTTTTGAAAAGCTAACTTCAATACGCTTCTTTTAAAAAAAATGGAAGATTAAACCGAGCTTTGAGCTAGAAGTTATGACATTTCGAAGTTAGGGCTGAAATTAAAAACGTGGATAAAAATCATGACGGATTTAGATAGTTTGAGCCAAAAGAATACACAATATATATCCTAATTATCCACAACAATAATAGCAATAATAATATGAGGAACCACACTCAAAAACTTGATTATATAATCATCATGAACCATTTATTACATATATAAATATAGATACACTCTCATTACAATATATATATATATATATATATATATATATATATATATATATATATAAATCTATATATGTAACATGAACACATCCACAACACAAATGACACTCCTATGACCTCCAAATGGACACAAAATGGACACAAATGGAGATACAACCATGGAAGTCATTCCTATGGGTTCAAAATAGACCTATATGCATGAGGAAATGAAAAGGAGAAGGGATTTATACCTCCCGGTAGATCGAATCGAAGAAAAACCTTCCCGGAGCGACACTGACACGTAGAGATTCCAAAAGGACACGAACGAGCTCCGAATCCTCCCAAACTTGGGTAGCTTTCTCCTTGGCTAGAATGGAGAAGGAAAGAAGAAGATTTGGTGGTGAAATGGAAGGATTTGGTGGAGAAATTGCTAGGGATTGCTCTCTAGGAATTTGGGGAAGAACAAGAGAGAGAAAAATAGATGGATAATGACAAATGGGAGGCTCAACCCTATCCTTATTGTGGTTGGCCATAAAGGTGGTTTTGTCCTATTAGAAAAAGTCCAAAAGCCCCTACTAACCTATTCTATGAGTATTTGGAAAGGGCTAATTGGTTGGGGCTAAATTAGTCATTCTAAAGTCTCTAATCACACTAACCTTATCCATAATAATTAGTCTAACCTCTAACTAAAAAATTTCTATCATGTGGACTAAAATTAATATCATGTGGGCCATGCCTAACTAGTGTGTGGGTCCCACTAGAGTCAAACTACCCCGGGTCCCCGTTTCAAGTCGGATTGAGTTGAAATTCGAACCCGACTCAAATAACCCCAAAACAATATCATAAATAATAAAATAATATCAAAATAATTCAAAGAGGTCAAATGCAAAAATAACCTTAGGCCAAAAATGACATTAAAATATCATAATCACATGGTTAGGCTCTAGGTCAAACAGTCTCTAGGGTTTCACTAGCAAAACGTCAAAACCACAAGTCATTGATTTAAATAATGTTAAAATGATTTAAAATCACCAAAAATCATATCATGAATTAAATATCATTATTAAAATAATTATAAACACGAAATTTCAAAATTACCCTCAATCAGAAAATTAAAATAAAATGAAAAAAAATCAACCCAAAATTTAGGGTGCTCACATCCTACCCACCTTATAAAAATTTCGTCCTCGAAATTAAAATGTTCGTAATCCTTCTAGGTCAAACCCCCACAATCAAATCCCAGAACTTAAATAAATCATACCATCAAAAGGACGACATACAGGGTCATGACATACGGTGGTAGTGAAAGTCTCATCTAGGTATTCTAGTCATACTAAACCAAAACGGTCATAGGGTATCAAAACACACAAGCGATCTAGGATGCTAAACAAAAGTTACAAAAACAACAAACCATCAAAACTGTAAGGCAGTCTACCATCCTATATGAAAACTGATACTTATCATAAAAATAAAGAAAAGTAACTACCCATTATCTTTAAAGGGTTCAGAAAAAAAAAGAAAATCAAAATCAAAGTTAAGGAATGAAAGCCAATTCCATGGAAAATTTCCAATCACAATACGTATTAAGAATATTTAGTCTTGATACGATCTAAGTTGATCAAATTGGGGAAAATCAAGATTTAGGCAATATGGAGGACAGGTTCAACAAAGTCTAAGATCGAGCATACAAGGATAGAGATTCAGGTCACAATCAAATTTAATTCAATTAAGTACAACCCAAGATATAAATATGATAAGAAAAGATAATCGAAGTCGATTTGGTCGGATTAAGGAAACTAGGATTCAATGATATTAAAAAATCCATTTTAGAGAAAACAGGAAAAGATTTCATACGAAGTCAGCAAATCATCCCTCTCTAATACTATCAGTTTATCATTTGCTAAACCATATTCTTTTTTTTTCTCACAAGTCCCAATATGAAAATCAACCTCTATATAACTATCATCGAAATTTTATAACCTTCAGTCATCTAAACCTTTACCACAATCACCATAGACAAAATCTTTAAGTTCCAAAATATTTTCCACGAAACATACCCCTCTTTTTAGGAGTCAACACTTATTCATTTAATCAAAATTTCAAATTCCTTCACCTCGTTTTAAATTAGATCCGAAACCTCTAAATCCAGTTTATGGAATCCTTGGACTTGTTTAAATCGAGTCTCGTATTCACTAAACTCCAATACCACTATGTCACACAAAATTTATTCTTTTTTTATAAATCAACCTTCATATTTTCTTCAACGTTCACCTTCAAATATTTTTTTTGAATTCTACAATTTTCTTCCAATCATCTAAAATAATTTCTATAACGTAAAATCTTTGTGTTCTCTCTGTCTCTAGTCACCATCTTACAATATCTAGTTCAATTTCGCATAATCATTTTATTCGATTAAATTCTCCTTTCCATCTCTAAATTTCTACATAGCCTTGTAATAGTTCCCAAGAATCAATAACAAAGATTTTTAAGTTCTCAAAACTAGGTTGACCTTAAACATCCTCATTAGTTTTGAAATACATCCATGAATTATTCATAACCCACTTTCTGTGATTGTTTCTAAATTGATAACATTTATCCCTCGATTTCATTTTAAACCTTTACCACATCTCTATTTCAAATTTTTCATATTTGACGTCCAACACTCTGATTCCTACAAAATCATCATATGATAACCAATTACATCATTTCCGAACTAGATGATTTATATCACTTCCTCAACATTTCTCAGATAAAAAATGATATAAAGATTCAAGAGTTTTCAAGGTATAGCTGACAGAATTATATATGAGACAGGGAATTGATATAATCAGGACAGGTATATAAGACAAGGAATGATGGTAGTAAAAATATTGACAGGAAAAGAATGATAATAGAATCTGTTCTGCTTATCTATTTAAAAGAGGGACCCATTTTTTTTTGAAACAAGAATTATAATACCAAATCCAAAATAAGGCCTAGCAAAATCATTGGTTTATTGTATTAAGAAGAAATAAATTTTTGTAAGAAGTTACACAAGGTTTATAAAAATAGCTAAAGCTACATCCTAAGTAAACAATGAGAAACAAAACAAAACAAAACAACAATAATTTCTTCTCTTTTTTTGAATGACTGAAACAAAAGTAGCAAAAATATGTTCGAAAACATTTAAGGTACAATCTGATAATCATATGCTTCTATCCAAAATCATGGTACTCTAAATCCTCGTCATACTAGTGAGCAAGGCTACGATAATCACAGAGTCCTTGACTTATGCACATACCTCTAGAATCATGGTATTTAACATTTTTACGATGCCGCTAGCTTGGCTGCGAAAACCTTAAATTTTCACACCCGAGAAATATATCCAAAATCAGACTATATGTCCTCACCATGCTGGCTAATGTGACTATAGAAGACAAGATTTCCATAACTTAGATGACCTAGCCCATATAATTTCATCTTGCCAAAAATTAAATTAAATCAACAATGAATACCAAAAAAAATCAAATTTATCAACGAGCATCAAAATTCAGAAATGAACAAAATCCTTCAAATCATATAACTACAAACTCGGATGCTATAGCTAACATCAAGATTCAAATTTCAACAATCTTCATCAAAATCAATAAATACAAACTCAAATTCAATAATAATCCATCAAAATCAAATTCAATAGCAGAAAGTAAAGATAAATCAAATCAAGAAAAAAAAGAAAAGAGTTTTCAAATCGGAGTTAAACAAGATTCTCAAGGGTCGTCCCAGAAATCTCTCAAGGGTTCCTATTTGTGATTGAGTACCTTCAAAATATATCCTAATCCTACCGCAGGCTGTAGTGGTACTCTAGTTCGAATACCACTACACAAACTCGACCTGCATGGGCCACCACTAAAAACGTGTCACGACCCGCACCCACCGTGAGGGTACGAGTACGTAACAACGTCCAGCCTATGCCACAGTATCGGCAGTAGAATGCTGTTCTAGGTCATGAACTATAACTAGCATAATATGAATACTCTCCATAAGGAGGCCAACACTGAGCTACAACTCAATCACAATCTAAGGTAGAATAATAAAGATAGATAAACATGAAATCCAAAAGAGATACAGGAGATAGAAGTCTAAGTGTCTAAGATACATAATCCTAGAAATATATCTCAAAACTCAAATACAGTAATTCGCAAGTAAATACAACTCAAGATAACTAAAATAACTATCTATACAATCTCTACTGTGTCTCCTCTAGGCTAGCAGGCAACCTCCAAGCTATCTGTAAAATTTATCAACAGGTCCAGTTAGGACAGGAACGAGCACATCTCATCTAGAAAACCCAAGTAAATGACAGAGAACTATAAAGCAGTTATAGACAGTTGTATTGATAAATATGGCAGTTTATATTCAGGTAATGGTATGGAGAGACAGATAAAGTACAAAGAAAGTAAGTAACTAAACAAGAGAAGAAATCATAGCAATAAAGACTGTAAAAAAAATCTAGCTGAACTAGAGTAACATAATGAGTTCAGATGGTACAGTATAAGTCGAGTGTAATCCCAATGTGAGTCTAATATAAGATGAGTCGAATGTAATTCTAATCATTATTCTAATAAGGTGAATCGAATAAGGTGATACGAATAAGGTGATACGTATAGTGATTCACATGATGTTCTAATAATGATTCGAATAAATTCTCCAAGTGTGTTTTAAAATACTTAGTTAGACATGTAAACGGCTATGGGTAAATCCGGCACATCACACACCTGGCCGGGTGTGGAATGGCTATCGTTCGAATATATTCACAGGGGGTGGTTCGAATAGTGGGAATGTTCACATGTCTAATCAAGTATTTCCCTGCCCATCTAATACAAATGAATCCAAAATCCGACACATCAATCGAATAAAAGTCCAACCAACATATGAAGATACGAATAGGGTAATTCGAATAGTGATTTGTATGGTGATTCGTATGGTGATTCGAATAATAGAGGTAAGACAAGTAAGTATGTGTGTCGCATACATGGATTCAGAAATAAAAATACGTGTTTGTAACAGAGAATCACATACAGCTAACTAGAACTGAAGTACAGTAATTGACAAATAAATGAGAGAACTATCAGAGAATGTACTCGCCTGATGTCTGAATGTCCAAAGTAAATATACTGTCCGAGAAGAGGTGTCTGGCTCCTAATTAGAACAGCACAAGTCACAACATGTCCAGAAGGGTAATATAAAGCACTACAATGCATTCTACATGAATCTAGGTCAAACTAGGCCAAAGTCAACCCTTGGTCAACTCTGGTCAACTGCACTAGTCAAACTAGGTCAAACTAGGTCATGTCCTAACCCAGTAAGTTTTACTAGGCCTAACCAAGACTATCCTAGCAAGCACACATCAATACAAGGCTATACAAGCCAACATACACCCAACTCTATATAGCATGCAATTATTCAATACTCAAATAGGCAAAAATTCACATTGGATATACACTAGGTAATCTATTACTTTAAGCTATATATGTCTACACATATATAAACATGCATATATTAGTATTCAACATTAGATCTATAATCATGGCATTTCAAATGGTTATATAAACTTATATATTACAACACAATATGCTAACATATATATAATATACATACATAGCTAAGTTAACTATATTCATAAATACTTATTTAAGAGGCTATGTGTGTGTATGTGAACATGGCAAAGGGGCAAGTGAGGGTTAAATGGGCATACATAGTGTATACATATCAAAGAGTGTCAAAGTGTAAGTGAACAATGTGTCAAGTATGATAGTGTCAACATAGTGTAAGGGGGTACATGAGGTAATATAGGATTTGTGTTAACATAGAACATTACATCTCATTAACTTATATATTGCATACATTACATCTATTATTACATTACATTCATGCTTTCATTCATTCATCATTCATTTATTCTCTTGCACTACTATATGTACCATACATTACATACTATGGAACCTACATATTCATTACAAGCCATACTTATACATGCTTATATTATCACCTCATACATCATTTATTTAACCATTTACTCATGCTTGTATTCTCTATTTAATTACATAATATATATACATTAACATGGGTTAAAATCAAATAGAACATTATATTACACACAAGGGTGCACAAAATGCATATGCCGAATAGTAACTCCTACTAATAATCAATACTGTACCATCTCAGCATGAATTAAACTCTATGATTAAATTATGTTATAGATCTATGTGTTAGCTTTCCGAAACTTCAAACGGATCGTATTTTCGTTTTCGGAAACTCCCGGAATCGCGAAAACACCGAGAACGCGTTTGTCTTTCATACAGCTGACACTCAAATAATTCTCCAGAAAGTTACAGAAAGAATTAGGCCTATTAATACATGTTTTTGAAAAGCTAACTTCAATACGCTTCTTTTAAAAAAAACGGGAGATTAAACCGAGCTTTGAGCTAGAAGTTATGACATTTCGAAGTTAGGGCTGAAATTAAAAACGTGGATAAAAATCATAACGGATTTAGATAGTTTGAGCCAAAAGAATACACAATATATATCCTAATTATCCACAACAATAATAGCAATAATAATATGAGGAACCACACTCAAAAACTTAATTATATAATCATCATGAACCATTTATTACATATATAAATATAGATACACTCTCATTACAATATATATATATATATATATATATATATATATATATATATATATATATATATATATATATATATATATATATAAATCTATATATGTAACATGAACACATCCACAACACAAAGGACACTCCTATGACCTCCAAATGGACACAAAATGGACACAAATGGAGATACAACCTTGGGAGTCATTCCTATGGGTTCAAAATAGACCTATATGCATGAAGAAATGAAAAGGAGAAGGGATTTATACCTCCCGGTAGATCGAATCAAAAACAAACCTTCCCGGAGCGACACTGACACGTAGAGATTCCAAAAGGACACGAACGAGCTCCGAATCCTCCCAAACTTGGGTAGCTTTCTCCTTGGCTAGAATGGAGAAGGAAAGAAGAAGATTTGGTGGTGAAATGGAAGGATTTGGTGGAAAAATTGCTAGGGATTGCTCTCTAGGAATTTGGAGAAGAACAAGAGAGAGAAAAATAGATGGATAATGACAAATGGGAGGCTCAACCCTATCCTTATTGTGGCTGGCCATAAAGGTAGTTTTGTCCTATTAGGAAAAGTCCAAAAGCCCCTACTAACCTATTCTATGAGTATTTGGAAAGGGCTAATTGGTTGGGGCTAAATTAGTCATTCTAAAGTATCTAATCACACTAATCTTATCCATAATAATTAGTCTAACCTCTAACTAAAATATTTCTATCATGTGGACTAAAATTAATATCATGTGGGCCATGCCTAACTAGTGTGTGGGTCCCACTAGAGTCAAACTACCCTGGGTCCCCGTTTCAAGTCGGATTGAGTTGAAATTCGAACCCGACTCAAATAACCCCAAAACAATATCATAAATAATAAAATAATATCAAAATAATTCAAAGAGGTCAAATGCAAAAATAACCTTAGGCCAAAAATGACATTAAAATATCATAATCACATGGTTAGGCTCTAGGTCAAACAGTCTCTAGGGTTTCACTAGCAAAACGTCAAAACCACAAGTCATTGATTTAAATAATGTTAAAATAATTTAAAATCACCAAAAATCATATCATGAATTAAATATCATTATTAAAATAATTATAAACACGAAATTTCAAAATTACCCTCAATCAGAAAATTAAAATAAAATGAAAAAAAATCAACCCAAAATTTAGGGTGCTCATAGTAGTTTAGGCTTCATCGGGAGTTTGCTGGATGGAGCCCGGGGCTGGCAATATTATAACGCTGGATGCACTAGCGTTAAGTTCACCATGCCAGTTCGCAATCCTCGGCCGCCGATCCTATATCCGGCCGCCAAGCTGTATTGTACTATGACTGCTATGTCTCCTGGTTATGACAGGGAGACTAGTTTCATTATTGGAACCCAGCTGGAGACGACAGCGAATATGTTGATGGTAGCCCGATCATATCGTCCACCAGAGTTGGCGGGGTATCGGGCTGCTGCTGCAGTACCAGTGGGAGACCCGTCTGTCGGGAAAAGGCGTGCTGACACATAAGCTGGTTCTTCTGTACCGAAAAGGTCGAGAAAGGCGCCGACCCCGAAGGTTACAGAAGTACCACTTATAATGCCAGCAGGATCAATCCCTGCTGAGGTAAGGAATATTTCGTAATTCCAATTCTTTTCGTCATTGTGGCGACTTATGCTCTTCTTCTTGTAGGGATTGAAGAAGAAGTCCCATGTTTCAAAATCGGGCGCTAGTAAATCGAAGGAGGTGGCAGGCTCTTCTGATGAGCGCATTCCACCGATGCTAATGTCTCCCGTAGAGGAAGGTCCCGAAGATGTTCCTGCGGAGGTTTTAATATCTCCTGACTTCGAGGTCGCAACAACTTCTGGGAGAGCATCGTCTGCCGTGGAGGCCTTGGATGCTGAGGGTCCTGCGGACTCGAGGCATCCTGATGATGAAGTGGACTGGAGTTCGTCGCCTTCCGATGACGTTCCTCCGGTCTTGCAAGAATCTGCTGCGGGGACAGCAGATATGGTTGAGACAGAGGAGAGGGTTGAATCCCCTCTTTATCATGATGAGGGAAGGTCGGCTGCATCATTGTCGAGTCCTACCCCGGCTTCAACCGTGGAAGTTGAGGCGGCTACCACTCAGGAGGTAGTGACAGATTCTGTCCCTGTTGAGGGACTCGATGATGAGACCCGTCTGTCAGTCAAGACCGCTGCGACGGGTCAAGAGATAAGTGATAATCTCCCTATTCTGCCGAGGGAGGTACCAACCGTCGATAGGACGTTGGGGGTAGAAGAGGTGGCTGTTGACGTCGGAGGTTCCTCCGGGCTTGAGAAGGGTAAGGGTATAGAACCCTCTGTAGCTCCTTCTACTTGGGGGACCATCTCGACGCCTGTGCCGGCTTCTTCTGTTGCTTCGGCTCCTCGGGATAGAAGTCCAGCCCCTGTTGATGAAGAGCCCATTGATGCCGAGGTTCAAGCCTCGCTGGTTGAGGTTGGCGGATCTTCTTCCGATCCGTAAATTGTAGTAGCTCCTCCAACTCCTGCCATGACACCGCAGGTCCTGGCGGATGCAGACGAGTATGTGAAATTCCTCGTCGAGGGGGTGTACAAAATGTTGTAGAAGGGTGTATCTGCTGTGATGGATGCCAATGGGAGTTTTGCGACGGCAAAAGCTCTGGCAATGCCCTGCATCGAGCTGATTCGTATTCACCAAGGCCACGACCATATGGCCAAAATTCTGGAGGCTTCGGTGATTGAGCTGGATGAGCGGCTCGCGGAACTTCAACGCATCCAACGAAACGACCTCTCTGTCCTGATAGATGCGGAGAAGGGGAAGCTGATTGCCGAGATCGAGTCTTCATACCAGGCCACCGTGGGCATTTGGGAGCGCGAGGTGGCTGAGACTGAGGCTGCGGTAGAGCAGTTGTCTCAGTCCATGAAGACGACGGTGGAAACTCGAGCTGCATTGGAAGCTAATATCGCGGATATCGACACCCAGATGTGCCGCCTTGAAGACCAACGGGCCCGACTCCAGTTAGAGGTCGAGCGTTTCCGGGCTGAACATGCAGCATTTAAGAAGGATGAAGCAACTTTTACTCTGTGGACTCTTGCCTTGGTGCAGAAGCATGCAAGTGATACTTCCGCTGGGGCCGTTGAATTGATGCGCCAAGAAGCAGAGCGACGAGTCCTGGCGACGGTGGAGGCCCGCGCAGTCGACTTAAAGCTTCGAGTCAGGGAGCTCTCAGCCCATCCTGGGGAGATTCAGGGACCATAGCTTTTTTCCTTTTTCTTTTGTGTTCTTTTGCAACCCTTACTGGGGGATGATGTAGCTTCTTGTACTCCTTTTTTCAGAAGAATAAAGAAGTCTACAACTTTTTTGTGATGTGTTCATCTTTTGTTGTCATGAACTTGATGATTTGTGTGGACCTATTATCTTTTGCGCACCTTGGTTTTCAGGTACAGATAATAAGTTTGAAGGAACCATTATTTTTGCTCAGAGGTAATGTGGACATGGCAATCATTGGGTTCGAAATGATAGAATCTCCCTACTCAGAGGTATTATGGACGTGGTAGGAATGATCTTGGAGGATACGCTGAACAACTCAGAGGTTATATGGACGTGGAAGTTCTGCGATAAATGTACAATAACGCAGGGGTTGTTTGTACAAGATGTTTACTCAGAGGTAATGTGGACGTGGTAAACATGAAGGGTAGCGTAAGCTTATGAAGTATAAAATTCCGCTTTGTAGGGTGTAGAGAGACAACTCAGAGGTAATATGGACGTGGTTATCTTTCTACTGGAAGATGCCATGGAACAGCTGGGTTCCGGAAGCGTATGAGTTTGTGGAAAGAGGTTGTTTGGGGAAGTACATGTCTGGAGGATGTCAAAAATAGTACTTCTTTAGGAACTTGCCGTTGATGGACATCATGAACAAGTCCCCATTGGGTTTGGCGAGGCGGTAAGCACCGTTTGAGTATACCGTCTCTATGATGAAAGGTCCTTCCCACTTGGGCTCGAACTTTCCTGGTGTCTTGTGGGTCAACACCATTGGTCTTCTGACTGCTAAAACCAGGTCGCCAACTTGGAAAGTCCTCTGTTTGACCTTCTTGTTGAAAGCCTGTGATATACGGGCTTGGTAGAGCTTGATGCGTTGTTGAGCTAGGAGACGCTTTTCGTCAAGTGCCTCCAGCTCCCGCAGACGACGACGTTGATTGTCCTCTTCTGTGAGTTTGTTTGTGATTGCTACGCGGAGCGAAGGTATCTGTATCTCGAGAGACAGTACTGCTTCGCTCCCGTAGACCAGGGAGAATGGAGTGTTACCTGTTGGGGTCCGTACCGTTGTGCGGTAGGCCCAAAGGCATTCGCCAAGCTTTTCGTCCCAGTCGCATTTGTTGGATGACACGACCTTTTTGAGCAGCCTAACGATAGTTTTGTTGAATGCCTCAGCCAATCCGTTTGCTGCCGGATTGTAGGCGGTTGAGGCCACGTTCTGAATGCGATTCTTGTCACAGAACCTGCTGAAAATGTGGCTGATAAACTGAGGACCATTGTCATGGATGATCCGCCGGGGTACTCCGAAACGGTAAATGACATGGTGTTTGATAAAGCTGACCACCCTGGAGCTTTTTACTTCTGCTAGTGGAACTGCTTCCGCCCATTTGGAGAAGTAGTCGGTGATGGCCAGGATGAAACGGTGTCCTCTCGATGAAGGAGGGGTGATTGGCCCTACAATGTCCATGCCCCAGGCTTCGAAAGGCCAGGAGGCGACTGTAGGATGTAGCGGCTCCGATGGTGTATGTATGAAGTCTGCATGAAGTTGGCACGCGTGGCACTTCTTAGCATATTCGACAGCATCGGCAGCCATGGTTGGCCAGTAGTAGCCCATACGTCGCAGTCGATCTTGCAACTTAGGACCGGGTTGATGAGCTCCACAAGTTCCATCATGGGCTTCTTGAAGAGCTTCGGCTGCTTCTTCGTTGGACAGGCATCGAAGGAGGAGCCCATCGAAGGAGCGTCGGTACAATATTTTGGTAGCTGTATCGTAGTAGAATCGAAGAGAGCGTCTCCTGACTGAGACGGCTTCCTTCGGGTCCTCTGGAAGGATTTCGTAGACAGCGAAGTCGATGAACGGGAACCTCCAGTCTCGGATATTAACCCCAGTGTTCGTCGGCATGGCGTGGGCCACTTGCAAGCACAGGTTGTTTCTGGGACAAATCAGATCTCGTCCTGTTACCGTGATATAGTGTTGAGTCCCAAAGGGCGCTGCTAATGAGGCTGCGAGGCCGGCCAGAGCATCGGCCTCCAAGTTTTGTAAACGGGGGACATGTTCAATGAAGAACCCGGTGAAGGTTGAAATGATGTTCAATGCGACTTCATGATAAGGGATTAAATCTTCATGGCGAACTTCATATTGTCCCCGAACCTGGTTTACGACGAGTTTTGAGTCGCCGTAAGCTTCCAGATGGTCGACCCCCAGCTGTTGTGCGAGCTGGAGTCCCATGATGAGTGCGTTGTACTCGACAACGTTGTTGGAGCACGGCTTCAAAAGAGAGTACGCACGCTGGATGACCAGCTGATCGGGGGAGACTAAGACTACCCCCACTCCTGCGATGATTTGGCCTTTGGGGCCTGTTCTCGAAGCGCCGTCGAAGAACATCCGCCAAACGGAGCTTCCTTCGGTGACGTTGGATTCTTGGACCTCATCCGGGATATCTTCATAGAGTTTTGAGGATTCTGGGATGGGGTGTGCAGCTAAAAAGTCAGCCAGAGCTTGACCCTTAACAGCTTTTTGCGGCACAAATACCATGTTGTACGGTGTTAGCAAGATCGCCCATGTAGCCAGCCGGAAGTTCAATGATCCTGGCTTCGTCATGAGGACTCTGAGCAGATTGACTCGGGAAATGACATGAATTGTCTGACCCGAGACATAATGACGAGTCTTTTGGATGGCAAACACCAAAGCCAAGCACTCCTTTTCGACGGGGTTGTACCGGTGTTCGGCCCCGATGAGTGTTCGACTGAGGTAGTAGATTGCTTGCTCGTAGCCTGTATCACTGTTTTGAGCTAGCAGAGCGCCAAGAGAATGATCCATGGCACGTACGTAGAGGAGAAATGGTTTGCCGGTGACTGGCGCTACTAGGACTGGTGGGCTTGTTAGGTAAGCCTTGATATCGTCGAAAGCCTTTTGGCACTCCTCGGTCCAGACGTAAGAGACTCCCTTCTTCATGGGCTGAGTAAAGGGTTGACATCTACCGGAGAGGTTCGCTATGAACCTCCGGATATATGCCAGATGTCCCTGTAAGCCCCGAAGTTCTCAAAGGTTCTTCGGAGGGTCCATGTTAAGGATGGCTTTGGTCTTCTCAGGATCAACATGAATGCCTTTCGCTGTGATGACAAAGCCCAAGAATTTGCCGCTAGAAACCCCCAGAAAGGATTTAGCGGGGTTCATTTTGAGTTGATGTGCCCGCATGAGATCGAAGACCGTCTTCAGGTCCTGTTGGTGATCTCTTTTGAGGTGGCTCTTGACTGCGATGTCGTCAACATAGCATTCGACTGTCTTGTGAAGATGTTGACGGAAAATGGTGCTCATAGCTCGCTGGTATGTCGCACCGGCGTTCTTCAAGCCGAAAGACATTACTGTGTAGCAGAAAACACCCTTTGGAGTCCTGAATGACGTGTGTTTTGCGTCATCGGGGAACATCTTGATTTGATTGTAGCCTGAATACCCGTCTATGAAGGATATGCGCTCAAAGCCACATGTGTTGTCGATCATCACATCAGTGATTGGAAGCGGGAATTCGTCCTTCGGGCAAGCAGAGTTGAGATCCCTGAAGTCGATACAGACTCGTATCTTCCCGTTCTTCTTGGTGACAGGAACGATGTTGGCTACCCAATCCGGGTGTTGTTTCTCACGGATGAAGCCGCTGGTCAAGAGTTTGTCTACCTCCTGATCGATGGCATTCATGATGTCCGGACGGAAGCGTCGCTGCTGTTGTTTGATAGGTTTGGCATCAGGTAAGATGTTCAACCTATGTATTGCGATCTGTGGATCGAGTCCCGGCATGTCTTCATAGCTCCAGGCGAAGACGTCGATATACTCTTTAGCCAGTTGGATTAAAGATTCTCGATCTTCTCCTTCCAGGCTTTTACTGATGAAGATGGGTTTGGAAGAAGACCCCTCCCCGAGGTCGATCTGCTCGACTTCGTCTTCGGTGGGAGGTTCACGAAGCTCAAAACAAGATTCCCATTGTTCCCCTAGGCGTTGGGCCCAGGGTTCTTCTTCGAAGGGTTCTGGCGCTTGGTCTTCGCCTTCACCTTTTTGAGGTTGTGCTGACGTCATGTTAGCTGACAGCACTTTCCTGAAGACTGATCCGATACTGGTATCGGAATCCCAAGTCGATGCTTCGGACGAGTGGGAATGTTCTATGTCTTCTGCATCTGAACTCTCTGGGGTTGATGGCGGTGTGACATAGCCTAACCCTCGTCCAGTCCGATTATAATAGTCCTGTGGCTTTCCATTGGACATCGAAAGCCGGACAGGGAGATGCCGACCCTTGCCGTAGTTTAAGCCTTTGTTGCTTTTCAGGTCGTAGCCCATCTTTTGGATGATGTGCTTTGTCGTATCCGTGTACCGATAGACTTGTACTCTGCCGGTATCAGGTTCGGGCTCGATTGACGGGAGGTCCCGATGACGCTCGACTTTGCCCGAGATGATGGTGCCTTGGTCTCGGCTCCGTGGAGGGACTATGAAGACTCCTTGAGACGGGACTACTCGATTATGGTAGACGGTCGTTATTTGTGTTTGCAACGACCGTAGAGCGTTGTCTAATGTATACATGGCATTCCAGTGTGGAAGACAAGAATAATTAAAAGACACTCTATTATTGATAAAATACGAGATCTTATCCCGTGGGATTACATTGTCAAAGGAGGGTGCCTCTACGTCAGCCGAGATATAATCACCAAGCTCCTCGTCTGTAAGAACTGGGGGCGGACTAGGAGAGTCCAACACAGCTTTGGGGTCTGAGAGGGTTATATGAGCCTTCTCTGACACCTTGGATGACTGCGGCGGCTTGCCCTTGAGACGCACCTTGAGAGGCGCCTCGGCTACGCCTCCGGTGAGTGGTGCCTTCCCTTGTAATTTTGCCACCAGGGGAGCCGATGTTTGAGGTGGCTTTCCCTTGAGGCGTATCTTCAGGGGTGCTTCGCGAGCCGGCGCTTTCCCTGATAGCTTGATGCTCATTGGAGGCGCCTTCTGGGGTGGTTTCCCCTTCAGTCGGATTTTCAAGGGGGCGTCGGAAGTCGTCTCAGGCTCCATGTCCGGCTCTGTTGCCGTCTCTGCCTCATCATCAGCGTCGTTGGCTTCCTCCTCGTCAATGGGCTTGTACAAGTCGAAATCGGTGAAGTAGGCTTCAATCCCTTTGAAAGGATCGATGTCTGCAAACTCCTTCCGGATGACGCCATTGGTGGATACATACTTCATGCACTGGTGGAGCGTGGAGGGCACCACCATGTACTCATGCAGCCATGGTCGACCGAGCAGGATGTTGTAGTTGACCTCGGCATCTACCACATAACAAGTCACCTCAGTTTTGAGGCTGCCAATGTGACACTTCAGTCGGATCTTGCCCAATGGCTCGCTCTTGCTAGCATTGAAGCCACTGATGGTTGTATTGGAGGGCGCCAGCCGGTACATCGGGATCCCCAGCTTAGATAGCAGCGCCTTCGGAATGATGCTTAGGGAAGACCCAGGATCGATCTGAATTCGGCTCACCTTGACCGAGCCAATGTACCCTATATAATACAGCGGTCGGTTATGTCGGTGATGCTTGAGCAGCATGTCTTGTTGGGTGAAAGTTATGTTTGGGATAACTTCATCCGCACAATAACAGTGCGCACAAGTAGTTGGGAGGTCTTCAGGCTGCTTGACCTGACTGAGAAAGGATTCAGCGTCCTTCAGAGCTTCGCAGAAAGCTTCTCGAGAATCTTTAGAAAGACGCAGGAGCTCGAACAAAGACAGGCGCGCAGGTGTACTGGCTAATTGTGCCAGAATGTCGAAGTTGTGAGGCTTGGACAGCCCCGAAGCATTCTCTTTCCGTAGAGGTCTGTCAAAACGGGCCTCCACCTGCTTCTGCTTATTGGCTGCTGAGGGCTTAGATGGACCCTCCTCAGGGATGGTGCTAGGAGGCACCACCTCGGCGGCGGCTTCGCCGGATTGGGAGCTCTGTTGTGCACGTGTCTGCACTGGAAGTGCCTCTTCTGTTGAAGAAGAGACTGTGCGGCAAGACTTGATCTTCCTACCTTTTGATTTGGAGGTAGGGCGTACCTCCGATTGAGTCAACTCGGAGACGAGGTCGGGGTGAACCCAGAGGACCTCTCCTCGAGATGTGGTGAGCGGGATGAGTCCACTCACATTGTCACGAGTAGGTGGTAAGTTTACCACCTCCATTGTCGCCTTAGGGATGGGGACGACGCCATCTTGTGTGGTAGTTGGCGGCAAGGTGCCGAACTGAAGCGAAACCACATTGGCCGACACCGTCTTCTCTTCATAGTCAACAGAGATTACATCCGCATTGATCATACGCTAGATGTAATTCTTGAGAACGTAGCAGTCCTTGGTCGGGTGTCCGACAAACCGATGGTAGTGACAGTACCTTGGGTTGTCCACTTTCCCAACTTTATCGGGCCGCTTTGGGTCCGGTAGCTTGATCTTGTCACCCTGCTTCAGTATCTCGAAAAGTTGCAGGGTGTCGTCATCATTGAATGAATAAACCTCCTTGGGTCTCGGTGCCAGTGGAGGCTTCTGAGTAGGCGTAGATGCGTCTTTTAAGGCATTAACAGTCAATGCCTGTTTCCCCTTTGCTTCTCGTCCGGAGCTGTTAGCTGCGGACTTTTTCCCCTTATCGTCAAAGGCGGGGAAGCTGACACCCAGAAGACGTGCATTGGCCGCCTTCTTTTCTGCAGCTTCAGCTTCGATGATCAGGGAGCTCTAGTCAGGAGGGGGAGTAGAGTTGAGCCAGAGCTTTACTGCAGGCAACATGTTCATGCTACAAGCGGAGAGGAGCGCATGTTCTGGCATGCCTGGAGGTAGCCTGAAGCAAGCCTGTCGGAAGCGTTCGATGAACGCCCGAACCGTTTCCTTCTCCTTCTGACGTATCTCTATGAGAGACGCCATCGTCATGTCCTTCCCGCCGTCGTAGAAGCGGTCGAGGAAGAGGCGCGTCAGGTCGTCGAAGGACGATATGGAATTGTCGGGGAGGCTGCAGTACCAGTCATACGCCACTCCTTTCAGGGCCCCGACAAAGATACTGGTGAGGAGTACGTCCTCCTTCGGAAGATGCCCTGTCTGTGACTGGAAGTACGTCAGGTACCATCGCGGAGAGTCCTTCCCGTCGTATGGGGTGAGTGTTTGTGGTTAATACTTTGGGGGATAAACCACCTTGTTCTACTCGAGGGGATAAGGCTGGGGAATACCCATCTTCTGGCGTTCCTCTTGCCTGTTCTTAGACTCGAAGCGCTTCCGCAGGTCTTTGATCCTTTCGACCACATCCTCCGTAGAGCTAGGAGTCGGGGAAGGAGGTACCATCTAGATTGGAGCGTTTGAGGGCTCCGAGGTCCGAGGTGCTTCTGTATCTGAGGGCGCCCGTTGGAGGGGCACACTCGACTCCCCATTAGCTCCTGGGTCAGGACCAGTTGAAGGTGTCCTGATCAAGGCTGACCGCATCTCAAACACTACTTGGGTCAGTGCTTGCATAGAGGCAGAGAGGGTTTTGAGTCCTCCCTCCAATGAGTCTATGCGCTGGACTATGTCCTGTGACGGCGCATCAGACTCGACATCATCCCCAGCCATGTATACTGTCCTGACACGGCCAGGAGTGGATGGATTGGTTGAGGCTTCGCTTTCGGCCTCACTCTCATGCGGGGGAGTCACTTCTCCTGGTGTTGGGCCACCCCCAGCCACATTCTGGAGTTCATCTCCAATAGGCGCATCTGCAAGGGTCTGTTTGCCCTCAGCTCCGTCTTGAAGGACCTCTTCGTTTCCAGAACTACCTCCGGCAGTGTCCTGGAGGACATCCTCATTTTGAGCGGCTTCAGGGAGAGTAATCTCGCCTTGATGATGAAGATCCGTCGCAGCTGTGCTTTGGACATCTTCGTCTTCGGAAGGAGGCTCAACAAGGGTCTGGCTACCCCAGCTTCCTCCAAGGACTTCTTCCTCGACCGAGTGCCTTCAAACACTCCAGAGGTCGAGACAGCTGCCTTAGTTTTCCTCGACTGGCTTTTGGATGAAGACGAGGAATTGGCAGTCGTCTTCCGGATTGATGAGGAGTTGGAGACCACGTTGCATGAAGCAACCTTTGGCTCCTCTTCAGCTGACACCTTCGTCCCAAGGCGACGTCGGAGAGGTGTCGATGATTGCAGTCGTTGGAAGACCGACTGTCTTGGTGGAGCTGCCGCCTTGCAACAGCAGTTAATGGTGACCACCGCACAAGTATGCCCCGTAAGAGGCGCATCGTGCTTGTTGGTCGACTCTCCTGACCGGCGCTTGTGAGTGATCACGTTGCGTAGGTCGTTGGAGGAGAGTGGTGCCTTCACACCCCCTTCAGACGTATGACAAGGCCAAACGCCGGGGTGGTCAGGTGAGTGCTGCGCCCCCTGATCTAATACCAAGCAGGCATCACAATCTGTAGTGGGGGAACCACAACATTTGAAGTGACTTGAACGGACCTCAAACGCACAACCAGAGGTGGCACGGGAGTTCAAGACCACTGAGTTTGCCTCTCTCGACTTGGTTGTGCACGCAGTAGATGCGCCCAAGCGAGATGAGGACTTTGAAGATCGACTCGTTGTTGGTGCAGAAGCACTTGAGTCAACCTTGTATAGCTTGCCATCGGCAGCGTGCGTGATGACGAGCTCGTGCCTCTGGCCGGCTGCTGGCATAGCACGTTTGTGGCGCATGGCCCGTGCCATCTTAGATTTCTTCGTACCAGCCCGCTGGGGTGCATAGTACTCAGCATCCAAATTCTCCTCGCCATTACAGCGAGTGAGTCTGTCAAAGACAGAGGCTTTTTATGACGCATCAGAGGTGATGCGCGGGGCATTGGCTGCGCCCCTGCTCCGTCGACGTATCTTTCTCGCCTGAGAGGGAGATAGCTGGGGAACGTGGTCGGCCGCACGCTTCCCCAAGAGATGCGCTGCATCGGCGGACGCACCTTGGTTGCTGAGAACGTCAGCAGGAAGGGAAGGCTGGATTGCTGCATCCCCTTCTGTGGTGGTGCCCGAGGCGTCGACTTTGCGCACCCAGGCCGTGTGGATCTTCTTCGGCTTTGGTAGCCGCTTCGAAGGACTCGCACTTCCTTCAGAAATGAACTCCTCGTACGCTTGTTGATTGAGGCGCACGACCAGCGTCTTGTGGGAGGAGCCCACCTTTACGTCGTCGGCCTGTGACACGACTTTCTCGGAAGAGGAGAAAGAAGTCCCCAGCAGAGTCGCCAGCTTGTTTGCGATTAAAATTGTTTGATTGAAAACTTTAATACAAACAGAACAATGTTACAATGTAGGACTTAGATGTAGTCCTAGGAGTACACTTTTGTTTAAGCTGGGTCCTTAGTGCCAATGGAGCAAGTGGTAATGAGTTGACTCCGTTGACCGGCTGACGACGGTTATCGGTTCTCTTAAGGTATGGATTGCTCTGGGTGCTGGAGCTTGCTGAGAGGAGGAAGACGTTGAGTGTCTGTGTCTGCCTCTCTGGTGATTTCTTGTATATTCGTTGTGGATTCTGTGTGTGTGTGAAGGAGAAGATCCCTCTATTTATAGTTTTGCAGGCTGGCTGCTCATGCGCGCATGTAGGATGCGCCGGTGTGTGGGGACGCCACGTGGAAGTTGCTGATGGGGGCGTACGGATGATGCGCCCTGATTGGAAGGTTGAACTCTTCATACTGCTGTTGTGAGCCGGCACGTAGCAGAGGAGAAGATCTTTCTGTTGCTGAAATCTTGGACGAGTTGAGTCAAAGGACACGTATCATCGACCCATGGCTCGAAGATCTCGGATTTGGTGGGGGGGTAATCTGGTGAGCTGCGCCTTGATTGGGCGCAGGAGGAGGTTGCGGCTCATACCCTTTAGGGGTTACAAACTGTTTAGAGCGCATGGCTTTTGAGGCGCATGCAAGCGACTTTCCTTCTGTCTTTCGGGATCAGAGATCAGTCTGGGGCGCATGGCTTTTGAGACGCATGCAAAGCTTCAACTGGAGACTCTTCTTCTGTCTTTAGGGATCAGTGAAGGGTCTGAGGCACATGGCTTTTGAGGCGCATGCTGGTTTGGACGTATGGCCGTAGAGGTGCATGGCGATTTGGACGTATGGCCGTAGAGGCGCATGCGGATGGCCACGTGGCAGTAGCCGTCGGAATAGAGTCATGATGATGCTGACATTGTCGACGCGTCTTTCTCTGAAAAAGCTGTCAACTGTTCAGACTTTGGGAAGCGTGCTACCAACTCTGGTGTCAGTTCAGCATTTAATGTTTGTGACGTTCGATGGACAGCTGAGTGGGCACATTGGTTGGTGTTCCACTCGGCATGGAGATGTGAGGGAGGGCGCATCCTCTGTGATGCGCCGGGTACTGTAGGGCGCGTCTGTGTGATGCGCCTGATGCTAGAGGGCGCGTCCGTGTGATACGCTGTTTGGCTGGCGCATCCGACATATCCTTTAATGACGCGGCTGTCTCGCTCCTCGAGTGCTATAAATAGCCGTTTGGCTGAATTCGAGGCGTCCGGTTCATCCATTTAATACAAATTCATTGCACGGAATTCGGAGAGTCATCCACTTGGCACGTGGGTTTGATTTGCCCGACCTATAAATAGTGGCATGGAGAGAAGGTTTGCTCCTCATTCCCTTACGTACTTCCAACATGAACTTGGATATGTGGGTGCATTCTGTTGACGAAGTGCTCCCGAGGGTAAAGATGAGATGTTGTGTTGTCTTCGATGCACTTGAAGGTGACTGTTACATCCAAAAGACGGAGTCGAGGGCTTCTGAGGCAGGCGGAAGGTGCCTGTTGCATCCAAAGATAGGGATGTTCGGGCCTCGTCTTCGTTGTTCCGGAAGAGCCGTAGATCGGAATGGTGGTGCTAGGCTCTCTCTTCCTTCAAAGTGGGTGCCGCCCACTTTGATTGTGTTGAAAGCTCCTTGTGCCATGATTTCGATCACGGTCTTCCTTAGTCTTTGGAGGCTCTTTCGAAGCCTCCCCTGGCCACAGCATTTGCGGTGCTCTTCTCTTCCTTGGTTCCAGCCAGAGGGTTAAATGCTTTGCTTGGCGAAGCACTTATCAGGTGAGCCTGGCTGGAAGAGCGGTACATAACTGGGCTCTGCTCGGCCAGGTGAGCCTGGTTGGAAGAGTTGCTCATAACTGAGCTGCTGAAGGGATGCACATAACTGAGCTGGATGCACATAACTGAGCTGCTGAAGAGATGGTAGGATGCGCCTGGCTGGAGGCGCATGACATCTGCTGTGCCTGGCTGACAGTGCATGGTGACTGCTGCGCCCATCGGAAGGCGCATGGTGGTTGCTGTGCCTATCTGGAAGGCGCATGGTGGCTGTTGGCTGTAGATCTAGGATCCTTCCTTTGTAGAAATTCTCCTTTGTACAACCTTTTCTAGACATGTAATAGACTTATATATATATATAAATAAAAAGTCCTTCTTAGAATGTCTATGGCTTATTTGATTAGCTGTCTAAGTTCTGGCGCATAAAATGCCTGGCGTATGGGCTTTCTGGTTGTGAAATTCCATGCTTCTACAGCGTCTAGACTTACTCATTTTCTATACGCGGATTGGGTCTACTCAATCCTCAAGTTTTCTTATTCTTCAATTGTAAGTCCTAACAATCCTCGAATTTACCTTCGCTTCAAACCACAAGTCGAAGCAATCAAAATTGCCATGTCATGATATTCTGAGTTCGATCATTTCCGCTGGACATAAATCACCATGCCAACGCTCACGCGGAACGATCATCCAAAATCTGACGTGACGCATGTGCGAGGCTGAAGTTGCGCTCGTGCAAGACAAGATCATTGTCGTTGTTGTCATCACCGAACAATCAAGTTACTTCCCTTCTTCATCCAAACGTTCATTCCTATCAAAATCTCCAACATAGCATCCTTTGAAATAATAACTTCTAACACGATCATCATTCATCGAATCAGAGTGCCCCCGAGTTATCGTACATCGATCTTTGATACGCCTCAATACCATCGATGATGTACATAACCTGACGATCTTCCTTTTTGCAACGAATTCCGAGTCGTACAACTTAATTTCCTCAATTCACATTGTCTCGTGCTAACTCTTCATTGAGCAACATCTACTCCAATTCCTTAGTCATTCTCATATCTCCACTCAACGTTTCCCATGCACGCTATCTTCCGATCGTGCTATCTTCGATCTCGTCTGAGTATTTCGTCTTAACTCAAGTTGTAATCCATTCGACTAAATTCAAAATCGCATGTACGATTCACTATGTTTTTTCGACCAACATACCTCCATTCGTTTCATCGTTCTGACTCTCTATTCAACTTGTTTTGTACTTGTACTACACATTCACAATTCGTCCGAACAATATCTCATTTGAGACTCTCGAATCATGGTCAACTAAGCGTTACTCATTCTAAGGCTTTGTGCGATATCATCGCTTGCCGATATAATCTTTCTATCTGTATATCCTTTAGTCTCGTTCGAACAATTTCTATGACGTCCACACACCACTCAGGGTTCGAGCCACTCGACTAGTCGTCGACATTCATTCTTATTCTTCCTCGAAGCTATCACATACACCACTCGGGCTCAAGTCACTCTACAAATCCTCAAAAGGTCATTCGATTCCCAATCGATATGTTCAATTGCGCGTTCGCCCGTTCCTCAAAGTCTAAGAACCACTTCTCATGTTCGCTTTAGCGTTGGTCAAGTAGCGTCTACCAACATACGTTCTAAGTCTCACTTATTCTCGTACGAGCGATAGTCGGTCTCGCTCGCAAACTCGTTTTCACTAAAAGCTTTAGGTGCGCGACACTCGGCACAACTTAGCCAAAAGGCTGCGTGCATAATCATCCCGTTCGAACTATACTTCGGTCTCGCGTACTCGTTCGCTATTGTCAGCGTAAGGTTATTCAAGCATGCACTGTGTTTGCTAACTCTTAGAATTAGTTTTCTCTCAACTCAAGTCTATCGTGGTTTGGCACAAAGGCCTTCGCCTATCGATCCCGTTCAACCGAGTACTTGTACGAGCTTTTAAAAATATTAGACTTATTGTATGGAACATCCCAAGGCACAACAAGAGAGGGCGTACACTTCTTCTATTTCAAAATGAGCTTTCAAAACGGAAAGAATCGAAATGAAGTCCAAGGACGTAAAATCGTGCTCTAATACTAATCTGTCATGTTCCTCTCCCGTAGGAGCGATCGTCCTCGCTAAGGCGTGATGCCGTACGGGCCTAGGTTGCGCCCGTGCAAGGCTATGTCCGAAAACGGCCGATTTGAGCTAGGCCACAGAGTCGCACAGAGTGTCCCCATTTGCAGTGGAAAGTAAATGAACACAAGTTGAAGCGAATTCAAACTCTTTATTGATTTTCAAGAAGTTTACAAGCGGCGCTAGGCCGAGTTTACAAGTCTCTCAAGCTCTCTCTCTTTGAAACATAAAAGGCATGCCAAGTGGCTTACAACATGCATGGAATGATTCATGACGATATTCCGAAACATTATGTCCTGTATAGGGTGCTTCAGCTCCTTGCAACGCTCCAAGGCTCCAAAGTTAGCTCCGTGTCTTAGCACGTTTGAGGGAAGCTCTGCACCCGACGACGTCTCCTGCTTCCTGCAAGCAATCTTTGGGGTTATCAGTACATTGTTATGCACTGGTGGGGAGGCTAGCTCGACCACAATGCTATTATTATCAAACACGTTCTATTTACTTTTGTGCACCGTCTATCATTTATTGTCTTTCTAATCTTGCCTTAGGATCAGTTTTCATGGCATATATCATAACCTATCTCGTGTTACCGATTTCAACGTGTTGTATGGAAATACATGCACGACTTACCCATACTTACCGTCCGGCCTTCCCTGTCCAAAGTAAACCAAGTTAGTCAACAATTCATATGTAACAACTTAACGTAATTTATGTGAACATTCAGTGTCGAGGGCGTGTCCCTGCCTCAAATTCTAGCACATCGTAGGCATGTTCTCTAACTCATTACATGAAGTACTCTTTATCATTTGGTGTATTATATTTCAAGCCTGTTCAGAAGGCGCTTCATTCAGTTAACTTAGACTACTTTGTTTCAATGTAAGGACTTACACGTGGATTGCCACCAGCAAAGCCCACTTAATCTATATGCATCGGTCGCTGGTACCACAAGCTAATTTGGACATATTCTCCTTTGGTATTCTCACCTATCATAGCGTGCGGGTGCACCTTGATAGTCTTTTGAAGTACCCGGTATTCTCACCTATCATAGCGTACTGGTATACCTTGATAGTCTTTTAAAATATTTTTTTTGGTATTCTCACCTATCATAGCGTGATGGCTGGTACACCTTGATAGTCTTTTGAAATACCCGGCCTTACGTCTCCTTGAGTGTCCGAGCCCCCTCCTAAACAGCCCGTAAGCCATGATTCCGTCTAGGTCGGCCACGATCCTTACTTTGATCGTGCCACGGAATCCCTTATTCTTCCTACCTTCCGTATACGATAGGATTGTCCACGACCATTTCGTATTGACTTTTCATTTTAACTTAACGGCTGTCTCTGAGCCATAGGCTAAACCTTAGCCATAATATGTTATCGACCAGGTTGGCGGCGACGTCCGTGCAGCGCGGGTAGCGAGCCCCGATGCACATCTCCGTCATACCTGTCGCTAACCATTCCTTTCTTTCTTATCTTTTATTCATTCTCTCTTTTCTTTCTTTCACTTGTTCATTCATTCATTGATTCATTCACATATACATTCATTCTTTCATTCATACATTATGCAACTTTCCGTGCGGGAGTCGCCTTGGCAACCCATCGGTCCCGAAGTCTTCTAATGTTGCTATACTCTACTCGAAACGACTATGTCGATAGTCTTTTGTTCTATTGTTATAAACCATTCGTTGTTTCATTATTGAATGCATAGGGAACTCGAATGTAAGCTTATGCCTTAGCACGAGCATGGAGCGCAGTACGAGAGTTCCTATATTTTTCGAGTTCTTTTCCATGTTCTAAACAAGCATACAAGATGGAATTATTCCCTTAGCTAGGTGCGTTGAGTCATTTACTAGCATGCGTGGTGTTATCGCCTAGCGATTCTAGCAATAGTGTCCGTATTATTATGTGTCTAGGCTAAGCAAAGATGGGTTCATCGGAGCCACCCACCTTAGCGATGTTCGCATCGGCCGAGCGATACTCCGAGTGCGTCTTTGAAAGTCTATGTCTGGATTCATCTTTGACGGGCCAATGTAAGCCTTGTATCGATTCTTCATCGGTTCGACGCAACTCTTCGAGTCGACGGCTCGTTTGAGTCGTTGCACTTGTCGTTTGAATCGGCGTTCCGCTAGGGCGGAGCGGGTCATTACATAGCCTGCCCCGCCCCCTGCCCCTACCCCTGCCCCTGCCTGCAGCCTGCCCCTCGGCCTCGGCCTCGCCCACGCCCTCGGCATGGGCCTCGCCATCGCCCTTGGCGTGGGCCTCGACCTGCTCCTCAGTAGTGGGGTCGGCCTCTGGAATACTCGACGGTACTGGCTGCTTAGAAGAAGAAGGCCCTAGACTGGAACTGCTAGAGCCGGGTATGGAGCCACTGCCGGCGACTAGACCGCTAGTGTATACTGGAGTACGGGGGGATGAGGAGGAGTCGGTAGGAGGAGCGGTAGATGGAGACTGTCGGCCTCGTCGACTCCCACCAGCACCGGAACCAAATGATCCACGTCGAGCCATATCTGAAAAAATACAGAAGTAAACACCCATACTACATCTGAAAAAAAACAAAAGTAAACCATACTACATCTGAAAAAAAACAAAAGTAAACCATATTACGTCTGAAAATTAAACATATTTAATCATCTTTTGAAAATTCATCTTGTTCCTCTTTCTCTTCCTCTTCCTTTTCACTTCTATCAACTTCCTCTTCCTCTTCTGATACTTCTACCTCTTCCAATTGATGAAACATGTCATAAAGAACTTCCGTTGAGTCCACATCGACAATATTTGTAATAAGAGGTAGTTCATCTTCCTGATAAGCTATATCATCGACATCGAAGGTATTCCGAGCTTTAGTCTTACAGACTGTCCACCAATCTGATCTCCCGGCTCCTCGTTTTGGATAGCTGGTAAAGTAAACTAGCTGAGCCTGGCTTGCTAGAACAAACAGCTCATAAGCTTGATATCGACGGCGATAATTTATGTCAACAAGACCATGTTTGTCAACTCTCCAACCTCGGCATTGGATCGGATCGAACCAGTCACATCTAAACAAGACGATCTTACAAGGTTCTATAGCATAATTGTATGTCAGTTCCATAATCTCCCGTAAGACGCCAAATAAATTATTGCCTGGGTCGACGTCTTTGTAGTTTGAAAATTTTATGCACAAACAACTATTCTTCGTAGAATCCAAATCCAAGAAGTCATCTCTTATTCGAGCATTTGTTGACTTGAACCTGAAGCCATTTACGCAGTAACTTGGCTAGGTATTCACTTGATAAATTGGTCCCTTGGCTAGAGTTTTAATATACTCATTCTCAAGGATTGTCTCCGGACGATCAACCTAAATACCAAATAAACGATGCTAACTTAATTATTCTGTGCAAGTATATACGTACAGAAAAAATAAATTGTGAAGATATCCGTACATATGCTCTCAACCAAAAAGGAAAATGAAGTCTCATTTGCTGTTCTACTTCCTCCTCGGTTGCGTACGGATTGTTGGACGTTACCTCATCCTTAAACATACTGAAAAGCAACGAAGCATAGGTATATTAGTTATATTGAGAAGCAACGAAGCACGCAAAATAATTTTACTTACCCCTCTAGCTTGTCTACTTCTTCCTCATCGCAATTGAGCAATACATATAACATTGCAGCGCTAACCTCGTCGTCATTTATATATCTTTTTTTATTTTACCAGATGGTTTTCCGTAGGCAGTAAATACTTTCAGCTTTGCCTCATTACCAACTTCATGGTCGTCGTTATTTCTGGGAGCTCTTGTTCTGTTTGTAGCAATGTGAGGCTGAAAATACATGGAACAGAAGTTTGAAATATCCTCAAGGATATATGCTTCACAAATAGAACCCTCCACCCGTGCCTTATTTTTCACCTTCCTCTTGAGGTGGTTCAACTGTCGCCCGAATGGGTACATCTAACGATAACCGACAGGTCCAGCAACAAGAGCCTCATGGATAAGATGAATCGGCAAATGCTTCATTTAGTCGAAGAATGCTGGAGGAAAAACTCTCTCAAGCTTGCAAAGTGCTACCACAATATCCTTCTCTTACTTCTCTAAACGATCGACGAGCAACTTGCAAGAACAAAGATCTCTGAAGAATATGCTAAGCTCTGTTAATGGATCCCAGACTACCGACGGTAATAATTCCCAAAATACAACAGGAATTAACCTCTCCATGAATACGTGGCAATCGTGGCTCTTCATTCCGGTCAGTTTACACTCTTTTATGTCGACACATCTTCTTAGATGGGAGACGTATCCGTCCAAAAATTTTAAGTCCTGGATCCATCTACAAAGTCTCACTTTGTCCTCCTTGTCTAGCGAGTAGATTGCCTTAGGCCGCAAAACTTCCCCTTTCCATTGTCTATCATGTGCAATGTAGGGCGTCCGCATATTTCGGCTAAGTCCAATCTTGCCTTCTGATTATCTTTTGTCTTTTCCTTGACGTCCATTACAGTTTAAATTATGTTATCAAATACGTTCTTCTCGATATGCATGACGTCAAGGTTATGTCTAATCAGATTTGTGCTCCAATATGGTAGATCCCAGAATATACTCCTTTTGGTCCAGTTATGATCTTCGCCAAATCCCTCGCAACGGCTGCTCGTTGTAGGATCTTCAATAGCACTTGGGATTTCTTTTACTTGCTCCCATGTGTCCTCTCCAGACCACATTGGCGGTGGATCGCCCTTCTCCATAGCTCCGACACGAAAAGCAGTTCTGTTCCTACGGTACGGATGGTCTTTCGCCAAGAACTGCCAGTGACAATCAAAGAAGCATGGCTTTCCTCCGTCTCTCAAACGAAAAGCCTTAGTGCGGTCCATGCAATACGGACATGAAAGCCGACCATGAGTGCTCCATCCAGATAACATTCCATAAGCTGGAAAGTCGTTGATTGTCCACATTAGTGCTGCCCGTATCTGAAAATTCTATTTTTTCGAAGCATCATACGTGTACGCCCCTGTTTCCCATAGTTGCTTCAACTCATCTATCAACGGCTGTAAGTACACGTCGATATTCCTCTTCGGGTTGTTCGGACCGGAGATGATAATAGTTAAGAACATGTCAGGTGTCTTTATGCACATCCAAGGTGGTAGGTTGTACGGAGTGAGGATTACCGGCCAGCATGAATATTGGGAGCCTGAAAGACCAAATGGGGTGAAACCATCAGAGTAGAGCCTCAACCTTACATTATGTGCATCAGAAGCAAAATTAGGATATGCTCGATCGAAGTGCTTCCACGCTTCTCCGTCAGATGGGTGATCCAATACTCCTTCGGTCTGTTGTCGCTTGTGCCAACTCATATTTTTGGCAGTCTCTTTCACCATGAACAACCTCTGCAACCGCGGCGTCAACGGCAAGTAGTGCATTGAAGCATTCGGTCTTCTAGACTTGCCTGCAGCAGTTGGCTTGTAGCGATCAACACAACAGAATCTGCACACTTCTGCATCCTTGTGATCTTTGTAGTAAAGCATGCATCCGTTCTGACAGCAATCGATCTTATCGTATCCCATACAGAGGGATCTCACCATCCTCTTAGAGCGGTAGAAGTCTTTCGGTAACTTGGCACCCTCCGACAAGATATCTGTAATCAACTCGAGCACTCTATTGTAGTATTCTTGCGACATATTAAAGTCAGACTTTATGCTCAAGAGCCGAGTGATCACCTCTAACGGTGAATGGTCCTCACAGCCAGGGTACAAAGGAGTCCTTGCATTCGTCAGCAACTCCATAAACTTCGTGGCATCGGCATTCGGTGCCTCCTCAGCTGCGTCACGATTGTATTGATCGAAACTAGGCCCCGCAGCGTCGAAGACCATGTTCACGTACTCGTTGTCGACACCAGTTCGGTTGTGGACATTTATATAAGGCTTTACATAAGGCTCAATATAAGGCTCCACATAAGGCTCCGCTTGGAATGCTGAAGGTACAAGCTCTCCGTGTGCGGTCCATTGGTAGTAATTCGGAAGGAAACCCTTTGTGTATAAGTGATACGTCACATCCAATTCTGGTTGAAATTTCATGTTCCGACATTTTGCACACGGACACTTAATGTCCATGCCGTCCATGGATTGAGGAAATGTCTTCGCGAATTGGAGGAATTGTTCTACTCCGGCGATGTATTCATCTCGCACACCGCACCTGTCATCTTGAATGTGGTTGTACATCCACGAACGGTCTAGCAGATACATGTATATAGCCATTTCTAGATATCTGCAAATATGAATAAACTTCAAAACTAAAACGAATATACTATATACATACATATATACTACGAGCCCCCTCGGGGCCCCACCCCGAGCAGCAGACCCTCGAGCCCCACGAGCAGCAAGAAGGGTGTTGCAAAGGAGCGTCCCGAGGAACCACTTTTGCGGAGGGAAGTGGACCGTGCTACCAGGATAGACTCGAGGGCAGAGAAACATGTCGCAAGCTGTGCGGAGGCAGAAGCGACGAGGCGGAGTAACTCGCGTAAGGAGTTGCTCAAGGCTCGTGAGGGACATTTAGGTCGACAGGCTTGCAAGGGGGCTCGCATGCGCGAAGGTGTACAGAACCATGTACAGCCATGAGACGAGGGGAATCAACGACTCGACAGTTCGTACGAGATTCGTCATGTGCCGAGGAGGACACGGACCAAGGCCAGAGTTGGTGCGGCGAACCAGTTTGCTTCCGATCTTGAGGAGAAGATGGATAAAGGGAAGCGCCGCCCGAGACTTGCTGCACCCGTCGACGAGGGTGTCGACGAAACAGGTGGGGAAGAATGTCACGCACAAAATTTTGCGTCCCACCGAGACGGATTTGCATAACTCTCCACGGACCGGGGTTATACGGGATGCTTCCAGAACATTCTAGAAGATGGCGGAAGTCTCTAAAAGATAGTGGATCTCTCCGGAAGGCCCATGATCGTTCTAGGCGGCCCAAGATCCTTCTGGATGGCCCGAAAAGTTTTCTTTTATGTTCTTAGGGAATAATACTGGAATATGTCGTTCCAGTTATGGTAGGAAGAATAATCTCTAGAATATTCTTTCCAGAAGTTTTCTTGTAAAGCTCTATGAGCCATTATAAATAAGGGGGGAGGCCTCATTTGTTTCTCACCGTCCAAAGTTGTAGTCTTTTCTAGTATAGTGAAGTTTTAATCTTCCACTCTCTCTCTCTTTCTTTTGTTCCACATTGTTCTCAATGTCACCTTAGCGATCTAGCTAAGCGGGTTCGGAAAAGCTTGTACGACTCTTCGAGGAGAAAGATAATGTGCCGCACGGTACGAAGTGCTAGCAAAACAGTATGTGTGTGACAACCAGCTGACTTCAAACTTCCGTTGAATGTTAATGAAAATAAAAACTTTAATTTTTATTTCCTATTGCTATGAATGTGAATGGAAATACAAAAAAGTTTCCTACAGCCATTTTCGTCTTTAAAATAGGCAAAATATCTGAACCCCGGAAGTGTACGGACAACACCTACTTATCTAGGTAGAGTGGTGAAGAAGTGCAGCTTACTTTTTTCGGTGTCATTTCACGCCTAGAAAGAAATTGAAATCAGAAATTTTCACTGAGAGCATAATTTTTTTATAAAATTATATGTAAAGCATAAAATTATTAATTATTATAGCCAAAATATAAGAACATCCTTACCAAGGACGTTCTTCTGAAAAAATAAATTAAAAAATAAATATTAGTAACGTCCGTCAGTTAAATATTAAACCACGAGGAAAAAAATAATAAAAAAAAGAGGAAAACGTCCTTGCTATGGGCGTTTTTTTTTTCTTTTTTAAATATAGGGAAATACCCTACCTAAGGACGTTTTCTTCTTTATATATATTTTTCTTTGGTTCTGAGAGAAAAAAAAATAAAAGAACAAACTTTTGTTGGTTTCTTTCATTGCTGGCACATATCCCTATTGCATACTACTTCTCTACTACTTACTACCTATAGGTGGATATAATTTTTTAGGATCATCAATCAATGTTGGCACATATATATCCCTATTCCATCTTCATTCAATATAAGGAATAACCTCATACCTTTAGTTTGAGTTGTTGATTACCTGCATATGGAAGTTACAGCTTACTGCCGCCGTCTCATCAACGGTGCAGGCTGGGCATGATTCGATTCGTTCCAAGTAATTGGGACCGGGTCGTGACATGTTTTTAGTGGTGGCCCATGCAGGTCCTAATCAACAACTTAGGAAAACCTATCTAGAGACAATTAGAACACTAGAATATTGATTTGTCACAATAATAGGTCCAAATTATATATGTAAATATTTTTGTTTGATTATAGATTGGTAGGCTACCTTGCTTATGTTTATATCCTAAACCTTCCAGAGAATGGCCACTGACAATATCAATCCTACTGGCGATGGGGTGTCTTCACCCTATCATACCCTACCTCCCCAATCAAGTCCGGATCCGACACCTCGACAGCTGGCCGACCGTCCCCATAATACAACGGCGAATCCATCATCTTTCCAGACGGAGATACAGCCCCCTGTGGTTTTGCCCACTCCAGCTGCCCCATCGGTGCCTGTGGACCCCACCGACCTCATAGGTCTGCTAAGAGGAGTGCTAGAAGCCCAGAGAACTCAAGCTGAAGCTCATCGCGAGCAGACGGCAATTATGAGAGAAGGCATGGAGAATGCCCACAGCGTGGCAATTGCTGTACTGGAGAGAGAAGAAGCAGCTCAACGGGAACCAAGGCCTGCCAAGGTAAACATAAATTTAAGGATTAATTTATGAAATATTAAGGCCATTTAATTAATGGGAATCATATTGCCAAGGTGGGCGATATTGAGAGTTTCAAGAAGCAGAACCCTCGACCCTTCAAGGGAATCGAGGGAATCGTCTATGCTGATGAATGGCTCGATAGTATGGAGCGTCTCCTAAGCGTCGCTCGACTTCCGGAAGACCTCAAGGCTGAAGCAGTAGGACTCCAACTGCAAAATATAGCAAGCACCTGGTATCGAAATGAACCCCGACTCCAGGATAGGCAGATTGACTGGGACACCTTCAAGAGGTTGTTCAAGAGGAAGTTCTTCCCAACATCAGAGTTGCGGGAGATGGAGAGGCAATTTCAGAACCTGAAGCAAAGAAATATGACTGTTGGAGAATATGCGGCAGAATTCGGCCAACTCAGCCGTTTTGCCAAGAACCTGGTGGCTGACCCTGAAGATCGTGCGGAAAGGTTTAGACATGGGCTGAGAGAGGAGATCCGCACCCATGTGATCTCAGGCAGTGCTAAGACTTATGAAAAGATTCTGGAGTGAGCTCAAGATAAAGAGAAGAGCCAACCCGCTCGCTCAAAAAGGGATTATCCTGGAACTAACAACTTCCAGGGTAATCAGAAGAGGCCCAACGACAACAACAACAACCGGCCTTCCTACCACCAGCAGCAGAACCAGCAGGCAAGGAACAATGATAGGGCACCTCAGAGGCAGATCCCTGTCTGTGATTTTTGCAAGAGGCCAGGGCACCAGTCGAATATCTACAGAAAGAGGCTAGGACACTGCCTAGTCTGTGGGTCTACCACCCACCAAGTGAGGGACTGTCCCTCGTCGATGCACCGGACTGGAACTATTCAGCAGAAAGGTCCTCTGCCCACTCAGCAACAACAGTTTGGGCAGCATCAACAGAAGACTGGGCGAGCTTTTGCCCTAGCAGCAGAAGAACAAGAGCCAGAGCAGGAACCTACAGCTGATGTCATCGCAGGTTTCATTTATGTGCATTCCTATCCTGCCTTAGCTTTATTTGATTCAGGAGTATCACATAGTTTTATATCCACAAAATTCATCTCTGTACACAACATAAATACGGGCTTTAGCAAGAAGATATGTAGAGTCATGACCGGTGGAGGACCCCTACCTATCACTGAGACCTGTAATTGCCCTATCACCATATCAGGTCACCAATTCATAGCACCTTTGCTTGTGATGCCCTTACCCAATTATGATATAGTCCTAGGGATGGACTGGTTGAGTAAGCAGCATGCGCTAATAGACTGTCACAGGGGATGTGTAGTCTTCAGCCCACCTGGAGAACCGGAGTTTGAAATCTCTCGAACTCCGGAGGATATGGAGTGTGTTACCTACACCTCTATCACAGAAGAATCCGGACCTCCCCATCCTATCATAGTAGAATTTATGGATGTCTTCCCTGATAGTCTTCCCGGGTTACCCCCAGACCGAGACATAGAATTCACCATTGATCTAGTCCCCGGTTCTTTCCCTATTTCTAAGGGATGCTACAGAGTCAACCCGAAGGAGGCCAAGGAGATGAAGGATCAAATAAATGAACTGAAGACTTTGGGATTTATCCGAGACGGAGCTTCACCCTGGGGAGCACCTATTTTGTTTGTTCCCAAGAAGGACAGAACTGTGAGGATGTGCATCGACTATCGGGCGCTGAACAATATCACAATCAAGAATAAGTACCCTTTACCCCGGATCGATGACCTGTTTGACCAACTCAGTGGAGCCAAGGTGTTCTCGAAGATTGATCTCAGATCTGGCTACCATCAGATCAAGGTCAGGAAGGAGAACGTTCCCAAGACGGCATTCAACACCAAGTATGGGCAGTTTGAATTCTTGGTCATGCCGTTTGGACTGACAAATGCTCCTGCTGTATTCATGAACCTTATGAACAAGGTTTTCCATGAATACTTAGATCAATTTGTTGTTGTCTTCATTGATGACATTTTGATCTATTCGAAGACTGAAGAGGAGCATGAGGAGCACCTCAGGAAAGTTCTGGGAACTTTGAAGAAAGAGAAATTATATGGTAAGCTATCGAAATATGAATTCTTTCTAGACAAGGTGGATTTTCTTGGCCATGTTGTCACAGGAGAAGGAATTTTGGTGGATCCTAAGAAGATAGCTGCTGTGGAGAAGTGGTCTACCCCAAGCTCGGTTGCTGAAATCAGAAGTTTCTTGGGCTTGGCTGGCTACTACCGAAAGTTTGTGAAGGATTTTGCCAGAATTGCTGAACCAATGACGAAGCTCACTCGAAAGAATGAAGAGTTCATCTGCACGAAAGATTTCCAGGCGGCATTTGAGGAGTTGAAGAAGAGGCTTACCACTGCACCAATCCTTGCGCTACCTGCAGGAACCAGTGGTTTCTCAATCAACAGTGATGCCTCTGGAAAAGGACTGGGTTGCGTTCTTCAACAAAATGGGAAAGTGATTGCTTACGTATCTAGGCAATTACGGAACCATGAGAAGAATTATCCCACACATGACCTGGAGCTTGCTGCAGTCATCTTTGCACTGAAGCTATGGAAGCATTATCTATATGGAGAGAGAGTGGAAATATATACAGACCACAAAAGTCTGAAATATGTTTTCACTCAGAAAGAGCTGAACATGAGGCAAAGAAGGTGGCTGGAACTGATGAAAGATTTTGACATCGACCTGCAGTACCATCCGGATAAGGCTAATGTGGTTGCTGATGCACTTAGTCGATACCCAGTGGCGATGTTCTTGACCAAGGAGCGGCACTTATTGGAGGACATATAGAAGCTTGGTCTGGAGATTGTGCTGCCTGAGGAGAAGATGAAGGAACTGGGGCAAGAAGCTGATGTACCTGGAGCTGACTCAACCATGATGCAGTTGCAATTGCGTTCAAGTCTGATGGACAAAATCAAGGAGACACAATTTTAAGACGAGACGCTTTGTAAACTCAGAGATGAAGTGCTGGCAGGAACACTTGAAGGTTTCTCTATCGCCAGTGACGGAGCATTGAAGAATGGTACGAGGCTGTGTATACCATCTGGCGAATTGAGGAATGAGCTGATGCAAAAAGCGCACCAGTCGCAGTATTCCATACATCCTGGAGCTAATAAGATGTATCGGGATATGCGTACCATCGTTTGGTGGTATGGAATGAAGAAGGATGTATCCAAATTTGTGGCTAGATGCTTGATTTGCCAACAAGTGAAGGCTAGCAGACAGAGACCCGCAGGACTTCTACAGCCGCTGGACATTCCAGAGTGGAAATGAGAGCATATAACAATGGACTTTGTGTCAGGACTGCCTCGATCCCAAGGAGGGAAGGATGCCATTTGGGTTATTGTGGACCGACTAACTAAGTCGGCACACTTTATTCCCTTCAAGGTTGGTTTATCCACTGAGAAGTTGGCGGCACTGTACATGCGGCACATCTACCGAATTCATGGAGTACCGGTAAGTATTATATCTGACCGAGATACTAGATTTACCTCACATTTTTGGAAGAGTTTACATGACAGCTTGGGAACAAAACTGAAGTTCAGCACAGCTTATCATCCCCAAACTGACGGACAATCTGAGAGGACCATCCAGACGCTAGAAGATATGTTGAGATCTTGCGTCTTGGAATATGGAGGGTCTTGAGAGGATCACTTGCATTTAGTGGAATTCTCCTACAACAACAGTTACCAAGCTAGCATTGGTATGACCCCATTTAAAGCACTCTATGGACGTCGTTACCGTACTCCACTTGCATGGGACGACGTAGGAGAAAGAATACTACTGGGGCCAGAGATGGTGACTGATGCAGCAGAGAAGGTGAAGGTAATTAGAGACAAGCTCAGGATCGCCCAAGATAGGCAGAAGCATTGGGCAGATAGCAGTCGTCGACCACTGGAGTTTGAAGAAGGAGATAGTGTCTTTGTGAAGATTTCTCCTACCAGAGGAACTATCCGATTTGGCAGAGCTGGGAAGCTGAGTCCCAGATATATCAGACCATTTCAAATTTTGAGCCGAATTGGTGAAGTGGCGTATCGGTTAGCTCTACCAGCTAATCTTGAGGGCGTGCACAACGTCTTCCATGTTTCGCAGCTCAGACGCTACATTCCAGATCCGAGTCATATCTTGGATCATTCAGAACTGGAGATTGGACCGAGTCTTACAGTACCAGAGAAGCCAGTGGTAATTTTGGACAGAGGCGAGAAGAGGACCAGGACTTCAGTGACTCCCATAGTCAGAGTTATGTGGAGGCACGATTCCCCAGGCAAGTCTACCTGGGAGCGAGAGGATGAGATGCGGGAGCAGTACCCGTACTTGTTTGAGACCTGAGGTAATTCCTAACTCTATCCTTTAAATTTCGAGGATAAAATTTTCCAAGGAGGGAAGGTTGTGAAACCCATAATTCTTCAGTTAAATTAATAGTTTAAATTATTATTATTAATTATTAGTTGTTAAATTAGGAAATTGTTTTTTTTTCTTAGAAAATTATTATTTCGGAAATTTTTGGGTTGAAACCTGAAAAGTTTATTTTAATAAATATTGTTAATAGAAGATTATATTAAAAAAATTTGTTTAGTTATTTTTCTAAAAAAAATATATATATATATAATTTATTTGAAGGCCTTTTTCTATTTTTCTAGTCCATTAGCCCAATTACTTGAGACCCAAGCCCTTTGGCTCAAGTCATTAGTACAACCTATATTTTCACTACAGCACCCTTTCTGAGAACAAACTTCTTCTCATTCACATGTTTTCATTTGGTAAAGAAAACTTTACTTTTCCTTTCCTTTTCTAAACGTTCACCCGACCCCTCACTTCCCATTCCGAACGCCTGCCGCCACCGGCGACCGTCGGCCTCCCCCGAACGGCCGCCCCCTCATTTCCGTAACCCCAAGCACTCTCCTATATATATATAAACCCTCTCTTCCTCTTTCCCATCACCACTTTCCCTTCTCCAAAACCCTTTTCCCTAAATCGTGCCCTAGCCGGAGTTTTTCCGCCCAACCCAGCCGTCGCCGCAGCCGACGACCTCTTAGGCCAAGCGGCGACCCTGATCCGCTGTCCTCGGGCCACCCGCGGTCAGTCTGATCGCCGGCCACCCAGGCCGATCCCGTCGCCATTCTTTTCGCGGACGCAGCCAGGCCATTCCTCAGCCAACCCGAGTCCGGCGCACCCTTCGCCGTCGGCCCCGCTCCCTGAGTTCGACCCCGGCGCCGCCCTTCGCCGCTAATCGCTGGCAACAGCCCTGGCCGTCCGATCTGTGCGCGTGGCATTGTCCCGAGGAGCCCCGTTTCCCGTGAGTTTCTGGCGTGTTTTCGGTTCCGTTCCGCGGTTCCGCGTGTTTCGAGTCCGAGGCATCACTTCGGATTCCGTCAATTTCGGTAACTTCTGGATAGTCCCATAGTTTTCTTTTGGTCTGTGATGAAATTGGTCCACTGATTCCTTCGGGAATTCGGAATTTTGGTTCTTGGTTAGTTTCTGTTGGTTTTGCTTCGGAAGTAATTCTGTGATTATAGATTTTATATATATTAATTTAAGATTTAAGTTAAAACTGGGTTCTGTGACTTTTCTCGAAATTTCCGAGAATCTTTTGGAAAGGATTCTGTGAGTTTCCGATATTACTTCAGGAATTCCGATATCATTTCGGGATTTCGAGTTTATTTCAGAAAATAGTTTTGCGGATGTTTATATATATATATATCTGGGTATCCCTGGTTTGGGATTTATTTTGCAGAAAAAATCGGCACATTTCCCAGTTTTGGGTTATCCCAAAAATAGAGGGAATGCTGCCAAAATTTTCTAAAAAAAAATTAATTAATTATATAGTCTTTAAATGATTTTCGGAATAATATTATTTTGAATAATTATTTTAGGGCGACGACCTTATCGGTCAATGGGCCCTGGCTAAATGCAAACGAAACCGGTTTCGCCCGGACGTTGAGGCATTAGCTATAAAAATGACGATTGGACCAGTTCTGAGACTCAAAAATATTTTATATTTTTAATTCGAATTATTAAATATTATTTATATTTAATTTTGTAGGCAGTTTACAGGACTAACGAATTTTCTCTTATTTTAATTCTTGGAAATGTAAGGGCATAAGCCCATTTACTATTCTACAGTTTTGTAATAAGTAGGTATTAGCTGTAGTTTTCTGGGTTTTTGTGAGAATGCGTAAAAATTAGGAATATAAATTATATTAATTACAATTTGGAAATTCACGATATTTCTCATTTAAAGGAAAAGTATATTTTTATATAATTATCAAAAGTATTAAGTTTTTCCGAATAAACGATAAAACCTGATAAATACAAGTTTTTCCCAAACGTTTAAATATCAATTGATATTCTTAATTATAACGCACTAGTAAACGCATTTTTGGTTGTGTTAGTTAAACAAGACTAAAATGGACTAGGAGACAATTTAGAGATTGCAACTAGCTTAGTTAGCAATTGGCGACTTTGATTTTCTGAGACAAGTTCCCAAATATAGGATTTCAAGGAAGAATCTGATTTCCCGTCCCGACGTATCGATCCGTCCAGTCCAAACAATTTGAGGCAAGTACAGTTCGTGGTAGTTTACAATTATTTAGTAATAGTTTTACTGCAAATTTAAACCACTAGGCAACACGGAACTCTCTTTGAGAGCATTGACTACTTAACTGTTGGGTACTGGGGGAGTAGTGTAATGAGTATGACCACATCCAAAATAGCATAATGACTGTGTTAGCTTACCCCTCATACACACGGGGATAAGCCATATCGTATCAATAGGATACAACTGTACAACCCAAGCCGGTCATATTCATTGCCTATTCACATCACACTGTTTTAACTGCTGGAAACTATTTATTTCAAAATTGTTTAAAATTGCATAATTCCATTATTATTTTAATTGTTAAAATATCATGAATTATACTTTGCTCCCTCCTTACTGGAGACTATATTTTTAGGTCCTATTGAGGATGCAGAGCTACTGATTAGTAGCTACTATGACCCTGAGCTTTACCCTGCTATGCTTCCTGAGGATGGCTTACTGGATGAGGATGTTGCTTTTATTTAGATGTTATTTTCTAGTTTGTTAGTTTTTGTCTAAAAACAATGTTATTTGAGTTGATGGTTTATGTTTGTAATTGGCACTGGACAAGTTTTTAATTTATCAAATAATAAATGTTGTGGCAAATTTAGTTTGAGTTGTTGATTACCTGCATATGGAAGTTACAGCTTATTGCCGCCGTCTCATCAACGGTGCAGGCTGGGCATGATCCGATTCGTTCCAAGTAATTGGGACCGGGTCGTGACAGATTTGAATTTAATTCAGTCAAATCTCTCCATATATCGTTCCTATCTTTCCATAAACGGTTAGGGAAAGATTGAGTGACTAATTATGTCACGACCTGCGCCTGCATGATCAGGTACGAGTGCGTAGATACGTCCAACCTATGCCGCAGAATTGGCGATAGTCAGCTATCTAGACATTGAAAATCATCAAATGATCAAGATATTGATTTATGCTCCATCACAGAACTAATACACGATAATAACTCAGCACACACCCACACGATCACAGTCCACTATCTCTTTTGTACATAATACATGTCCATCTCATCCCGGAGACAAATCTGGTAAGTCCTCGAAATAATATACAACATAAATAATACATCAATGATCTAAACTGATTCCAAATCCTCTAAAGCATCTCTCCATGCTAGTCTGCTATCACCTGGTAGACAATGATTCAATCCGAAAATGAGCAAAGTACAATCCTGTACAAATATTACAAAATAATAAATAAAACATGAAAAAGTAAATAGAAAACTGAACCAGACAATGCAATGAAATACTTTAATGGAATGCAACCTGCAACACGAGAAACAATAAGATTCATAATAAAAACATGATAAATACAACTAATCACAGAGTCAGACAATGAATCAAGGATGCACAACTCGTAAACTATGTGATTTGAAATACTGTTTCGATATGTGGCCAGCTAAGGTTTAGATTTGGACTGGTCAGGCTTGGACATACGTGCAATGTATGTCAAGCAATGCTTCGAACTATAATGGATTGACCACATATCTACTATGTATTTTCCTTTTTCCCGTGATTCAGAAAATCATATCAAGCAAGATTCGGAACTTGATTACTTATGATTCATATCAAGCAAGATTTAAAACTTTATGACTTGTGATTCATATCAAGCAAGATTTGGAACTTGATGTCTTATGATTCAAATCAAGCAAGATTCGAAACTTGATGTCTTTTAGTGCTCCACGATTCTAAAACAAGCAAGATTCGAAAATGTCTTTGATTCAAAATCATGAGCCGAATCACTAGCACGGAATCACATGTCACAAGTCGCACTACAAAAATTTGTCAGATTAGCGACGTTAGAAAACGTCGCTATACTCGACGAAAATGTCGATAAGAGAATTTAGCGACGTTTTTGGCGACGTTTCATGAACGACGGAAAAATACGTGTCGCTAAACGAAAAAAACGTCGCAAAACGTCGCTCGGGCGACGTTATTTAGCGACGTCAATAACGTCGCTAATTAGCGACGTTATCTGCGACGTTTATTCGTTGACGCTAATTAGCGACGTATAAGGTGACGTCAGGATTTGGTCGCCGTTTAGCGACATTTTTGCGACATTTTGGCGACGACGAGCTGACATGAGATTTGGTGCCACGTGTTGCCACGTCAGAATTTAGCGACGCTAGTAGCGACATTTATTAACGTCGCTAACTTTTAGCGACGAATATTAACGTCTCTAATAACGTCGCTAAATTAAAAAAATAATAATAAAAAAACAGGTTCCAAAATGCAAATGGAGGTGGAGCTGGAGCTGGAGCCTGAGCCAAAATACAGAATACAAAGCACGAAATACAGAATCCAATCCCTGGGTTCGCCGATCCCCTCGGTGGAACACTCAACACCGGCATGCACAATACATTCCAGAATATACAAAAAATATAAAGAAAAAATACTATCCGCAACAAACAATGTCAATATATAATATCCTGAACAAACCAAATCAATATCCGCAAATACGTACAAACTCAATATCCTCAAAGAAAAAGCTGAATATCCCCAAATACGTACAAAGTGAAAAATGTAGTGCAGTACAAACTCAATATCCTCAACTACTGATCGCCTGGAGCTGGACCCGGTGCTGGAGGAGGAGCGCCACCAGATGACTGTCGTCGCAACGTCAGGATCGTCTGATACTCCTCTGGTGACAACAGGTGGACGAGCATGTCCTCCCGTGCACCGCCAGATGTAGACGATGCTCCCGGCGTACCAGCAGACGGTCGCTCCGCTGCCATCTCCTGGAAATGATGTATCTGCTCGGTCAACCGCTACGTAGCCTCCTGCGTAGCACGGGTCATCTGTTGCAGCACCTCCGTAGTCTCCTCCAGCCTCTCAAAGCGTGAGATGAGCGCAGAATCATCTTTATGCGGTACCCCCATCCTCTCCAGCATCTCGTCACGCAGAGCTGCGATCTGCGCAAGGACGTCACTCTCCTGCTGGCGGATCGACTCCTCAGTCTGTGCAGGCCGGGCACACTAGTGGCGGTCGCAGAGGACTGTGACGCAATGAAGGCACCATAGGAGCCCGTACCATAGTACGTACCCCTATGCATGCCACCAACGGCCCTCATCCACAGCTCGTCATCTGACTGAGCTGCGACCGGGAGCTGCTAGAAAGTGCTAGCACCAGCTCTCTTCTCCCGTGTCGGCCCGGCCTCCCTAAGCCTCAAAAACTCGGCGTAGAAATAACATCTATATGAATTCTCACGTGGTCGCTAAAAATTAATATACTAATGCACTAGCATTAAGTAAAACTTCTAAAACTCGGCTAACATCTATATGAATTTTCTACGTAACTAAAAATTATTATTAATGAACTAGCATTAAGTAAAACTTACATAGGTGTCCCGGACCTTGTTGTCTACGAACAGCTCCCCCTTCTTGTGCGTGGCAAGGAACAAGGTCACCATATTCGGGTCTTCTTCCGATTCAACCTGTTACAAAATTATTATATGATTTGTCAGTTAAGTTGAAAGAAATATATTACTGTAAAATATTAATTACGGCTATACGGCGAGATACGTACCATATGGGTGAATAAATCCATGATGAACCTTGATCCACCACACCACTGCGACCCCGCCTGTCGTGCTCTTTTAGACTTTGCAAACTTTTCCTTGTAGGCTTCCTCATCGAATCTCCTCTTCAATACCGCCCAGTCGGCGGCAGAGATCCAACCCTGAATAGGCAATCCCCGGCGGTCGCGATCCTTTTGGTCGGTGATCGCGTCCCTAATAAGCTTGCTGGCGACGGTGGAAAATATAGCCTCGACAGCAACGGCACGGTGGGGAGGAAAGAAGTAAGTCCGCTGAAAAAATCATAGAAGTACATAAGTTATAACATAATATACTAAATGTTAAAAGGAAATAAACTTTTACGTACGGAAAAGTGCTCAAACCAGAAGGCCTTCTTGTCGGCCGGGACATCCCTCCAGTTGATCCAGGGCCCCCCGTAGTTCTGTCGCAGGAATGTACCTAGCGCCCGGTGTATGGAGGAGGGATAATACATGTAAAATGGAAATTAAAATTTATTAAACAAGTTTATAATAAATTAAAACAAATTAAATACAAAAATTTTACTTACCGCCTGGTCCGAGTACATGCCCAAATCTCCAACCTCAGATCCCCCTCCGGGCAACACGGAGGATCTGTCTCAGATGGGAGCTTCACTATGCCCCTGCCCCGCCCCCTGCCCCTGCCCCTGCCCGCAGCCTGCCCCTCGGCCTCGCCCTCGCTCTCGACGTGGGCCTCGCCATCATCCTTGACCTCGACGTGGGCCTCGGCCTGCTCCTCAATAGTGGGGTCGACCTCTGGAATACTCGACAGTACTGGCTGCGTAGAAGAAGAAGGCCCTAGCCTCGAACTGCTAGAGCCGGGTATGGAGGCACTGCCGGCGACTAGACCGCTAGTGTATGGTAGAGTGCGGAGGGATGAGGAGTCGGTAGGAGTGGTAGATGGAGACGATCGGGCTCGTCGACTTCCACCAGGATCGGAACCAAATGATCCACGTCGACCCATATCTAAAAAAATATAGAAGTATACCATACTACATCTTAAAAAAACAAAAGTATACCATACTACAGCCAGGGAACGTCGCTAAGAAAATTATACTATATCTGAAAAAAACAAAAGTAAACCATACTACATCTGAAAATGTCGCTTATTAACGTTGCTAAAACAAAAGTAAACCATACTACATCTGAAAAAACAAAAGTAAACCATACTATATCTGAAAATTAAATATATTCAATCCTCTTCTGAAAATTTATCTTGTTCTGATTCCTCTTCCTCTTTCTCTTCCTCTTCCTCTTCCTCTTCCTCTTCCTCTTCACTTCTATCAACTTCCTCTTCACTTCTATCAACTTCCTCTTCCTCTTCTGATACTTCTACCTCTTCCAATTGATGAAACATGTCAGGAGGAACTTCCGTTGAGTCCACATCGACAATATTTGTAATAAGAGGTAGTTCGTCTTCCTGATAAGCTATATCGTCGACATCGAAGGTATTCTGAGCTTTAGTCTTACAGACTGCCCACCAATCTTATCTCCCGGCTCCTCATTTTGGATAGCTGGTAAAGTAAACTAGCTAAGCCTGGCTTGCTAGAACAAACGGCTCATAAGCTTGATATCGACGGCGATAATTTATGTCAACAAAACCATGTTTGTCAACTCTCCAACCTCGACCCTGGATCGGATCGAACCAGTCACATCTGAACAAGACGATCTTACAAGGTTCTATAGCATAATTGTATGTTAGTTCCACAATCTCCCGTAAGACGCCAAAGAAGACATTGCCTGGGTCGACGTCTTTGTAGTTTGAAGATTTTATGCACAAACAGCTATTTTTCGTAGAATCCAAATCCAAGGAGTCGTCTCTTATTCGAGCATTTGTTGACTTGAACCTGAAACCATTTACGCAGTAACTTGGCCAGGTCTTCACTTGATAAATTGGCCCCTTAGCTAGAGTTTTAATATACTCATCCTCAAGGATTGCCTCGGGACGATCAACCTAAATACCATAGAAACGATGCTAACTTAATTATTATGTGCAAGTATAAATATACAGAAAAAATAAATTGCGACTACGTCCATACATATGCCCTCAACCAAAAAGGAAAATGAAGTCTCATTTGTCGTTCTACTTCCTCCTCGGTTGCGTACGGATTGTTGGACGTTACCTCATCCTTAAACATGCTGAAAAGCAACAAAGCATAGGTATATTAGTTATATTCAGAAGCAACGACGCACGCGAAATAATTTTACTTACCTCTCTAGCTTGTCCACTTCTTCCTCGTCGCAGTTGAGCAATACATATAATATTGCAGCGCTAACCTCGTCGTCATTTAGATATCTTTTTTTATTTTACCAGATGGTTTTCCGTAGGCAGTAAATACTTTCAGTTTTGCCTCCATACCAACTTCATAGCCGTCGTCATTTCTGGGAGCCCTTGTTCTGTTTGTAGCAATATGAGGCTGAAAATACATGGAACAAAAGTTTGAAATCTCCTCAAGGACATATGCTTCACAAATAGAACCCTCCACCCGTGCCTTATTTTTCACCTTCCTCTTGAGGTGGTTCAACTGTCGCTCGAATGGGTACATCCAACGATAACCGACAGGTCCGGCAACAAGAGCCTCATGGATAAGATGAATCGGCAGATGCTCTATTGAGTCGAAGAATGCACTCAAGTTTGCAAAGTGTTACCACAATGTCATTCTCTTGCTTCTCTAAACGATCGACGAGCAACTTGCAAGAACAAAGATCTCTGAAGAATATGCTAAGCTCTGTTAATGGATCCCAGACTACTGGCGGTAATAATTCTCGAAATGCAACAGGAATTAACTTTTCCATGAATACGTGGCAATCGTGGCTCTTCATTCCGGTCAGTTTACACTCCTTTATGTCGACACATCTTCTTAGATTGGAGACGTATCCGTCCGGAAATTTCAAGTCCTGGATCCATCAACAAAGTCTCACTTTGTCCTCCTTGTCCAGCGAGTAGATTGCCTTAGGCCGCAAAAGCTTTCCCTTCCTGTTGTCTATCATGTGCAATGTAGGGCGTCTGCATATTTCGGCTAAGTCCAATCTAGCCTTCTGATTGTCTTTTGTCTTTCCCTTGACGTCCATTACAGTATTAATTATGTTATCAAACACGTTCTTCTCGATATGCATGACGTCAAGGTTATGTCTAATCAGATTTGTGCTCCAATATGGCAGATCCCAGAATATACTCCTTTTGTCCAGTTATGATCTTCCCTAAATCCCTCGTAATGGCTGCTCGTTGTAGGATCTTCAATAGCACTTGGGATTTCTTTTACTTGCTCCCATGTGTCCTCTCCGGACCACATTGGCGGTGGATCGCCCTTCTCTATAGCTCCGGCATGGAATACAGTTCTGTTCCTACGGTACAGATGGTCTTTCGACAAGAACTGCCGGTGACAATCAAAAAAATATGGCTTTCCTCCGTGTCTCAAACGAAAAGCCTTACTGCGGTCCATGTAATACGGACATGAAAGCCGACCATGAGTGCTCCATCCAGATAACATTCCATAAGCCGTAAAGTTGTTGATTGTCCACATTAGTGTTACCCGCATCTGAAAATTCTGTTTTTTTTGAAGTATCATACGTGTACGTCCCTGTTTCCCATAGCTGCTTCAGCTCATCTATCAACGGCTGTAAGTACACGTCGATGTTCCTCTTCGGTTTGTTCGGACCGAAGATGATAATAGTTAAGAACATGTAATGTGTCTTCATGCACATCCAAGGCGGTAGGTTGTACGGAGTGAGGATTACCGGCCAGCATGAATATTGGGAGCCTGAAAGACCAAATGGGGTGAAACCATCAGAGCAGAGCCCCAACCTTACATTATGCGCATCAGAAGCAAAATTAGGATATGCTCGATCGAAGTGCTTCCACGCTTCTCCATCAGATGGGTGATCCAACACTCCTTCGGTCTGTTGTCGCTTGTGCCAACTCATATTTTTGGTAATCTCTTTCACCATGAATAATCTCTGCAACCGCGGCGTCAACGACATGTAGTGCATTGAAGCAGTCGGTCTTCTAGACTTGCCTGCAACAGTTGGCTTGTAGCGATCAGCACCACAGAATCCGCACACTTATGCATCCTTGTGATCTTTGTAGTAAAGCATGCATCCGTTCTGACAACAATCGATCTTGTCGTATCCCATCTAGAGAGATCTCACCATACTCTTAGAGCTGTAAAAGTCTTTCGGTAACTTGGCACCCTTCGGCAAGATATCGGTAATCAACTCGAGCACTCTATTGTAGCATTCTTGGGACATGTTAAAGTCAGACTTTATGCTCAAGAGCCGAGTGATCACCTCTAACGGTGAATGGTTCTCACAGCCAGGGTATAAAGGAGTCCTTGTATTCTCCAGCAACTCTATGAACTTCGCGGCATCGGCATTCGGTGCCTTCTCAGCTGCGTCACGATTGTGTGGATCGAAACTATGCCCCGCAGCGTCGAAGACCAAGTTCACGTACTCGTTGTCGACACCAATTCGGTTGTGGACATTCATATAATGCTCCACAAAAGGCTCCACATAAGGCTCCACATAAGGCTCCGCTTGGAATGCTAAAGGTACAAGCTCTCCGTGTGCGGTCCATTGGTAGTAATTTGGAAGGAAACCCTTTGTGTATAAATGATATGTCACATCCAATTCTGGTTGAAACTTTATGTTTCGACATTTTGCACACGGGTACTTAATGTCCACGCCGTCCATGGATTGAGGAAACGCCTTCGCGAATTGGAGGAATTATTCTACTCCAACGATGTATTCATCTCGCACACCGCACCTGTCATCTCGAATGTGGTTGTACATCCACGAATGGTCTAGCAGATACATGGATATAGCCATTTCTAGATATCTACAAATATGAATAAACTTCAAAATTAAAACGAATATACTACATACTACATACTACGGCCATGACTCGGGACCATTACTTTGAGTCGGGACCATTCCTACTACATACTGCATACTAAAACGAATAAAATTCAAAACTAAAACTTAAAAACTAAAACGAATATACTACAAACTAAAACGAATATACTACATACTACGGCCGTGACTCGGGACCATTCCGATGAGTATCGGGATCAAGGAAACTACGTGTTATAAATATCGGCACTATCCGTACGTGTTACAAATATCGGCACTATCGTGTTATAAATTAACAAACCAACAAAACTATGTGTTACAAATATCGGCATTATCGATATGTGGTTTCGAATCGGAGTATCACATTTTTTGGTGTCAGAAAACAAATAACTATTACTAAATTATCAATTTTTTCGGCACTATCGGTGCCCCTGACCCAGCCACTCCGCACCCCTCCCCCCGCCCCCCTATACCACCCCTAACCCTAACCCGAACCCTATCCCTAACCCCTCCCCACCAGCCCCCCCTCCCCAGCCCCCCTAACCCCTACACTACCCCTAACCCTAACCCGAACCCTAACCCTAACCGCCCTCACCCCTCCCTAACCCCACCCCTAACCCTAACCCTAATCGCCCTCACCCCTCCCTAACCCTAACCCTAACCCCACCCCTAACCCTAACCCGAACCCTAACCCTAACCGCCCTCACCCCTAGACGCCATCACCCCTTCCTGGCGCACCCACCCAGCCACCCCCCAACCATTCCTCACCCCCAACCACTCGCACCACCCCTGTCCCTCCCCCCAAGCCACCAGTACCTCCCCCAACCACCAACAACAAATAGAAAGAGAGAGAGAGAGAGGGAGTCACGTACCAGAGGAGAGTCGTCGGAGAGAGTGAAGTCGCCGGAGAGAGCGAGAGCGCCGGAGGAAGAGAGTGAGAGAGTGAAATGGATAGGGGAAAATGAATTCGGGAGGGGGGAAATTTAATTTAGTTAGAATTTAGCGACGTTACAATTAACGTCGCTAACACAGTCGTAATTAGCGACGTTGTAGCGACGTTTGGCGACGACTAGCTCACGTAACTAGTATACGTCATTGTCACGTCGTCATTTGTGTCGCTAGTAGCGACGGTTACCGACGTTTCATTTATACATCGCTAAAGTCCACAATTTGGCAAAGTCTTTTTAACGTCGCTAAATTTACGTCGCTAATTAAGCAGATTTTAGTAGTGTCGTGTCGTAATATGATTCATAACAATTTAAGAAATAAAATACGTTGCTTTTATTTAATATTGAGAAACATAGATACGGAGTACTTGCCTTAGGTCCAGTTTTGCCAAATAGCTCCTTTAGTCCAAACCTAGTCAAAATAATAGAGAAATTTCTATTAGGTTCTAGAAAGACCTTAAAGATATCCTTAAGAATTTTGGCCTAAACTTTAATTTATCAACTAGACTAATGAATATAAACCCGACCATTACTTACCATTAAGCCATATTAATAAGGCCTAATTATTCACTTGCACCCATGGACCCAAAATATACAATATCCAAAAACCTCACACGCACAATAAATTTCTTTTCTTTTCTTTTCCCTGCCATGGGCCCAGCCCAACACTTAAATCCAATTACCATTTTTTTTCATTCCATCCAAAAGGCCAACTAGCCCAACAGATCCCTATACTATTGTTGCTTTTTTTCTTTCCTTTTTTCTTTCTCAGCCTAAACAATCTGGCCTGCGAGTCCAGTCGAATAATTCTACTGGACCCAAGGCGGATGGTGGTCGAGACTCAATGGTGGTTTCGGAGAGGGGTATAAGGCCCGCAAGTTTCGGAGAGGCCTTATTCATACGGTTTGCACTCGTACTTTCGGGCGACGCGATGCGACCTTCGAGCAGATACTGATGGAGGCACAGATAGCTGAGGAGGACTTCGGCCTCAAGCCGAAGAGGGGAAGTGACGTTCTTGGTGCGAGTTCCAGTACGGGGCCGTCGAAGCGCCCTCACTTCCAGCAGAGGCAGTTTGAGCAGCAGCCCCAGTTACAGTTTCAGCAGGCACCAGCACGTGCCCACCAGCAGCAGGGTCAGGGCCAGAGGCAGGTCGTGCAGTGTACTTTTTGCAGGAAGCTGGGGCACACCTGTGAGATTTGCCAGATGAGGCTGGGAGTTTATTTATTCTGTGGAGCTCCAGATCACCAGATGAAGAACTGTGCTGCTCGTGCAGCTAGATAGGCAGGCCAGGACAGAGTACAGCAGGCTAGGGAAGGCCAGCAGGGGCAAGCTTTTGCCATGACAGTTGAAGGCACTCAGGCAGTAGCAGGTCAGATTGCAGGTTCTAATCTTTCGATCTTATTTTCACATTTGCCTCCTTATAAACTGTCTTGAAATTCGATTCCATATGTTCCTTGATCGTTTGATAAAATTTGTTCTTGTGATGTGATTTTTCTTCTAAGATAAGTCGTGTGGGCTAGGTCACCTCGATTATGAGATTTTAGAATCCTCTAGGGTCATGCTAGCATGCATAGTGAGGACATATAATCGGATTATGGTCATATTTCTCGGGTGTGAAAATTTAAGGTTTTCGCTGCCAAGCATGTGACAATGTAAAAACTTTAAATACCATGATTCTAGAGGTATGTACCTTAGTCGAGGACTCTGTGATTATCATAGCCTTGCTCACTAGCATGACGGAGATTCTGAGTATCATGATTCTGGACAGACGCATATGATTATCGAACTGCATGATTTTGAGATTTTGTTTGTGAGATGTTTGACCTATAAGGAGCACTACCACCTTAATTTTTGAGGATAAATTTTTTAAGGTGGATAGACTTGTAGCACCCACTTTCTAATTAAGAGTGATTATAAATGTTATAACTTTAGTCATTTAATTATTGTCATTTAATTCATGCTTTGATTTTGGAGATTTTAAATCATTTTAAATTTTTAAGCCATGACTTGTGATTTTGATATTTTGCTAGTGAAACCCTAGGAACTGTTTGACCTAGAGCCTAACCATGTGATTAGGATGTTTTTAATGTCATTTCTAGCCTAAGGGTATTTTGGTCATTTGATCTCTTTGAATTATTTTGATATTTATTGCATTGGAGATTGTTAATTTTGACTTTTGATAGGGGTGATTTTGTGTTGGTTTTGTGTCCGTATCGGACACGTATCAGTTTTATTTACAAGGTGTTAGATGTGCCTCAAAGAGATTTTATTTTGGTGATTTTTTTCTGAAAAGTATTTTAATGGGATTGTTTTCTGCATGTGTTTCCTGTGATTGCTTTGTTTTAATTTCGAGGATGAAATTTTTTTAAGGTGAATAGATTTGTCATCCCCAGTTTTCAAGAACAGGAGTATTTTGGTCATTTTTATTTTTGAATATTTTTGAAATTTATTTTATTATTATGATATTGTTTTGGGGTTATTTGAGTCGGGTTCGAATTTCAACTCAATCCGACTTGTAACGGGGACCCGGGGTAGTTTTGACTCTAGTGGGACCCACTCATTAGTTAGGCATAGCCCACATGATATTATTTTTAGTTAGTGGATTAGACTAATTATTCATGGGTAGGTTTAGTTAGATTAGAGATTTAAATCATGACTAAAATAGCCTCAACCTAAATAGGGGTGAGCATTATTCGGTTTTGAACCGAAAACCGAACCGAACCGAATAAGAGATTCGGTTCGGTTTTAAAAAAAATCGGTTTGGTTTCGGTTTTGAAAATACTAAATTTTTTTATTCGGTTTGTTTCGGTTTCGGTCCAAAACCGAATAAAAAATTTTAGTTTATATATATATATATATATATATATTAATTATAGGTATATACTAAATATATATAGGTATATACTATAGGTATATAATAAATATATCTAGGTATATTTAGTTATTATATATATTAACCAAAAAAAACACAAATAAACCCAAAAACCAAATAAACCGAAAACCGAACCGAATTAACTCGGTTCGGTTCGGTTCGGTTATTAACCAATTTGGTTCATTTTCGGTTTTGCTTATTCGGTTTTGGTCCAATTCGGTTTTTGGTTATTCGGTTAGGTTGGAACTGAATAAACCGAATACTCACCCCTAAACCTAAACCCTTTTCCTAATTTTAATTAATTAGACTAGTGGGGGGCTTTTTAGTAATTGCAAATAGGGGACACCTAAGCACCTATGGCCGGCCACCTAAGGGGAGATAGGAATGAACCTATTGTCATTATCCATCCATTTTCTCTCTCTTGTTCTTCCCCAAAATTTTGAGAAGGGTTCCTATTGATTTCTCCATCAAATCAATCCCTTTCTCCACCCAATCTTCTTCATTTCTTCTCTACTCAAGCAAGGAAAGGAGCTAGCCAAGTTTGGGAGGTTTCGGAACTCGTTCGTGTCCATTTGGAGATCTCTACGTGTCGGTGTCGTATCGGAAGGTGTTTTCCAAGATTCGATCTACCGGGAGGTATAATCTCTTCTCTACATCATTCCTTCATACATATAGGATTATTTTGGACCCATAGGAATGACCTCCATGGTTGTGTCTCCATTTGTGTCCGTTTCGTGTCCATTTGGAGACTTCTAGGTGTGTCCTTTGTGTGGTATTGTGTCCTAGTAGGAAATTTCTATTTTGGACACTTGTATTTTAATATATATTAAAGGAATGATTAATTAGTGTTTTAATCTCAGATTTCATATTTTTAGAGTGTTGTTCTTAATGTGTTCTTCATCGTATTATTTAGTATCATAATCTATTTATCTATATATATGTATATATCATTTGTTATATATATATATATATATATATATATATATATATATATATATATATATATATATATATATATATATATATATATATATATATATTTTGTTATATATATATATATATATATAAAAATATATATATATATATATATATATATATATATATATATATATATATATATATATATATATATATATATATACATGTATTGTGTGATATATATATATTGGTGTGTTTTTGTGTCAAATATATTTATGGGTGTGTGTAGTGATTTCGGGTATAGAGAGAGACTATAGAGTGGTGGTGGAGTTGGTTTTTGGATTGTGTGTGTGTGTTTGTATAGAGAGAATTTGAGGGTGAGATTGAGAGTGATTAGAGAGTTAGAGAGAGTGAGAGATGAGAGATTATGAGAGAGTTTGAGAGTGAAGGATGGAAGGGGGGTGAATGAAGAAGGGAAAAGGAAGTAACAGCAGCAGTAGGAGGAGTATCAGTCCCCACAGGGGACTGATATCGAGTGGCAGCAGCAGCAGTGATTAACACTGCTGTGCAGTGTGTATGTGAGGGGGAAATCAGCCCAAAACCTGTTGATATAGCAGCTGCCTTAGTAGCAGTGTAGGAGGGGAGGAAAGCAGCCACTTAACCCCATATCAGGCCCCATAACAGCCCTATTTGGCAGCCACTAAACCCCCATTGACAGGCCCCATTTCAGCCATATGTTATCCCATTCATTTCACTCAAAATCACTAATCCATTCATTCACACATTCATTCCACCATCCACATACATTCATCTATCCATCCTTTCACTCATTTAGTCACACAAATACTCATCCACACAATTCATTCATTCACTCATATCCATTCACTTAGGCATTCACTCACTCATTCACCTATTCCATTCATTCACCAATTCATTCATGATACACTCATTATCATTCACATATTCCATTCGCCCTTCCATTTCTCATACAAAATACATATATCCATTCATCTATTCACTCTTCACTCATTCCATAATTCTTATACCAAATTCAGTCCCAAAAACCCTTAGGTGGTTGTGTGGGTGTGTGTGAGTGGTTAGCTAATGTTAGAATAATATAGGATAAGGTAATGTTGGGATAACCAACATGTGTCCTAAGATAAGTTAGTTGAGCTAGGTACTAGGATTTTATGGTAGATAATGTTAGTATAGGTTAGTGTCTAGCTATCCTAGGAAGCCTAGGTTAGTATTCCAAGGTTAGAGTGGTATGTGCAAGGTATTGGTATTTACCTTGTGAAGGGTAATGTAGGTAATTGCCTATAGCTAAGGTATGAGTTTAACAATTTAAGATATAGTTAGAAATTGATTGTCTTGGTTGGTAATGGTCAGAAATAGTGCTCTTAGACTAGTTTTGACTTCGGTTGACCATTTTGACCAAAAGTCAACAAAAGTAAACCGAGAGTCGAACTTAGCCTATAAGTGACTAGAATTGACCGAAACCAAACCAGAGTTGACCAGTTGACTGAAAGTCAACTGTTAGTCAACATTTGACTAGTTTGACCCAGAGTTGACTCAGTGTTGACCAGAGTTGACCAGAGTTGACTTTTTGACCAAAAGTCAACTATAAGTCAACCAATGACCCAGATTGACCTAGTTTGACTTGGATTGACTTCCTGTGACCTCGTTTGACCTTGGTTGTCCTAGTGTGACCTAGTATGACCTAGTTTAACTTGGTGTAACTTAGTTTGACCTAGTTTTGACTTAGACTTGCATATCATGACTAGATTAGCTTTTCTTTCATTATTAAACCCTGTTTGGACTCATGTTATCTCATATATAGGTCTGTGATTACTCTGAACATCTGTTCACCTTATCAGCTTAGGACCACAGGCGAGTACATTTACTGATAGTTTTCATTGTCTTGATATCTGTTATATTCGATTCAGTGGTAGTGTCTTACTTGATTTCCAGACACGATAGTTCACGGACTAGTATATGTCGGATCCTGTCATGAGATGTTATTCCCGGATTACTTGGTATATTGGCACATGACTCGACTTGTTACTTATACTTGTATAGACATGGACTTGGGAGTGGGCTGGCCCCCTGCCCTTGAGTCCCGTGTCATGATGTGTTATGTCTGGATCCTTTATACTATTCGGGGATGGAGAATTATTAGTGGTTGTGTGATCAAATTTCTACTTGTTCTTCACACTTGTACTTGATCTGGTGCATAGCTATACCCTCGCTCACGACTGGTAAAGCCTGACCCCACTTGTTCATAGTTTTCTATGGTGGTCGGCCTTATCCTGCTCAGTTGTACACTTGTTCATAGCCGGTCGGATGGAAAGCCGGATCATGTTTTCCAAGCCGATCACATAACGCTCTAATAATTTAAGTCATATTTTATATTTATTTATCATAGGAGGCTAAGTTCTGTTCGAAAGAAGGGTTACAACCCCGGTCCTTGTTTGGTTTAAGGGTTGTAACTCGGCTTCAGAATAGTTTCCAAGTTATCCTATATATATATATATATATATATATATATATATATATATATATATATATATATATTGTCATCCTATTAAGTACTCACATCCTATTACATATTTCCTGTTGATTTGTCCTGTATTTCACATGTTCTATATGCTCTTATGCTATACCTTGATTGGAGGCTAGGTTCTGTTCGGGAGAAGGGTTACAACCCTGGTCCTTATTTGGTTTACGGGTTGTAGTTCGACTTTCGAATGGCTCCCAAGTTTTTCCATATCTTTGTCTTGTATTTCATTATACTGTCTCTTATAGAATTTGTCAATTCATATGGAACTGCTATTTGTACTTGCTCATTTTTCTGGCAGGATACCGTTTATATATTACAGATGTTTCTGAGGCAGACTACTCGACCTTCTATGCGGTCGAGACATATGGAGACTTAGGCCAGGACTGTGGCCTGTTAGTTGAGCCACTAGACTTTGCACTCCCAGAGTAGTTAGTTTAGTTAGGCTTGCCTGGACTGCGATCCAGCTTCTTGTTTTAGACTGTAGTAGCTTATAGTTATATATTTGTGACCCTATGATGTTGTATATATCTCTGGGCTTGTGTTGGATCTTGAACTTATTTTCTTTTTTTTCATCTATCATATTTCTTTTCCGTGCTATCTACCTTAGTTTTATCTTGTGATTGAGACTGTATCTGCTATGTCACCTCTATTCGGAGTGTATATATTGTATATGTACCTTTATACTATTTAGTTGTAGTATTTATAGATGACCTATACAGCATTCTACCGCCGATTCTGCGGCGTAGGCTGGACGTAACCACGTACTCGTGCCCCTAATCAGGGTACGGGTCGTGACACATTTTTGTGGTGGCCTATGCAGGTCAATATCCCAATTAGTGCGATCTCGTAATGGTGCTCGACTTAGAGTACTAATTACGAGCCTGCGACTAGGACATAGGATCTAGGATATGATAGGATTTACTCAATCACATTTTAGAAAAATTCTGATCTTTTGATTTCCATGACAACCCTTTTTTGCATTTGAATTCAATTGTCCTCCTTTGATAATATCTTACCTTGTGCCATATTGATCTCTTGGGTTCAATTCGTCTTCAGGATGACAGTAATTCATTCTCAGGCAGCAGGGCCTAGTGCAGTTCCAGAGAGATTCGATCCAGTAGGACCTCCACCTTCGGCTACGGGAGTAGCAGTCGAGAGAGCAGCAGCCTTAGTTCCTGCCCTTCAGGCGGGAGTAGCAGTCGAGAGAGCAGCAGCCTCAGTTCCTGTCCTTCAGGCAGGAGTAGCAACGGCAGTTCCAGGAGGTTTTCCACCTCCAGCAGCGGGACCGTCCATAGTCATTCTTGAGACTTTTCCACCGTCACCTCCGCTTCCGACTGATACACAGCAGATGCTGGCCCTTCTATAGCAGATGTTGCACACCCAGAGGGCACAGGTCGAGGCACAGCACCGCCAGACAGAGGTGTTATGGCAGAGCATAGAGAACTCGCACAAGCTGGCGATGGCAGCAGTAGAGAGGGTTGCACCGGGTGCAGTTCAGGGTGCCCCAGTTTAGCAGCACGGTCAAGGGAGGCCTGACACATGCCTAGATTTCAGGAAGATGAACCCGAGGGACTTCAATGGTACCGAGGGTATCTTGTATGCAGATGACTGGTTGGAGGACGTCCAGAGGAGCTTGGAGTTAGTAGAGGTTCCGAGGGGACTATGGGTCACAGCTGCGGCGAGTCAGTTTTTCGACATCGCCTTGACGTGGTTTCGTACGGATCCTCGTACGTCAGTGAGAGGTTTGACATGGGAGAACTTCAGGTGGCTCTTTAAGGAGAAGTTATACCCCGATGTGGCTCTGACAGCTCTGGAGGTCCAATTCGTCGGATTGGAGCAGGGGAACTCGTCGGTGGACGAGTATGCAGCGAAGTTCTTCCATCTGAGTAGGTTTACGCCAGATCTGATCCAGGATAAGGGGTATAAGGCTCGCAAGTTTCGGAGAGGCCTTATTCATACGGTTTGCACTCGTACTTTCGGGCGATGCGATGCGACGTTCGAGCAGATACTGATGAAGGCACAGATAGCTGAGGAGGACTTCGGCCTCAAGCCGAAGAGGGGAAGTGACGTTCTTGGTGCGAGTTCCAGTACGGGGCCGTCGAAGCGCCCTCACTTCCAGCAGAGGCAGTTTGAGCAGCAGCCCCAGTTACAGTTTCAGCAGGCACCAGCACGTGTCCACCAGCAGCAGGGTCAGGACCAGAGGCAGGCCGTGCAGTGTGCTTTTTGCAGGAAGCTGGGGCACACCCGTGAGGTTTGCCTGATGAGGCTGGGAGTTTGTTTATTCTGTGGAGCTCCAGATCACCAGATGAAGAACTGTGCTGCTCGTGCAGCCAGATAGGCAGGCCAGGACAGAGTACAGCAGGCTAGGGAAGGCCAGCAGGGGCGAGCTTTTGCCATGACAGTTGAAGGCACTCAGGCAGTAGCAGGTCAGATTGCAGGTTCTAATCTTTCGATCTCATTTTTGCATTTGCCTCCTTATAAACTGTCTTGAAATTCGATTCCATATGTTCCTTGATCGTTTGATAAAATTTGTTCTTGTGATGTGATTTTTTTCTAAGATAAGTCGTGTGGGCTAGGTCACCTCGATTATGAGATTTTAGAATCCTCTAGGGTCATGCTAGCATGCATAGTGAGGACATATAATCGGATTATGGTCATATTTCTCGGGTGTGAAAATTTAAGATTTTCGCTGCCAAGCATGTGACAATGTAAAAACTTTAAATACCATGATTCTAGAGGTATGTACCTTAGTCGAGGACTCTGTGATTATCATAGCCTTGCTCACTAGCATGACGGAGATTCTGAGTATCATGATTCTGGACAGACGCATATGATTATCGAACTGCATGATTTTGAGATTTTGTTTGTGAGATGTTTGACCTATAAGGAGCACTACCACCTTAATTTTTGAGGATGAATTTTTTAAGGTGGATAGACTTGTAGCACCCACTTTCTAATTAAGAGTGATTTTAAATGTTATAACTTTAGTCATTTAATTATTGTCATTTAATTCATGCTTTGATTTTGGAGATTTTAAATCATTTAAAATTTTTAAGCCATGACATGTGCTTTTGATGTTTTGCTAGTGAAATCCTAGGAACTGTTTGACCTAGAGCCTAACCATGTGATTAGGATGTTTTTAATGTCATTTCTAGCCTAAGGATATTTTGGTCATTTGATCTCTTTGAATTATTTTGATATTTATTGCATTGGAGATTGTTAATTTTGACTTTTGATAGGGGTAATTTTGTGTTGGTTTTGTGTCCGTATCGGACACGTATCAGTTTTATTTACAAGGTATTAGATGTGCCTCAAAGAGATTTTATTTTGGTGATTTTTTTCTGAAAAGTATTTTAATGGGCTTGTTTTCTGCATGTGTTTCCTGTGATTGCTTTGTTTTAATTTCGAGGACGAAATTTTTTTAAGGTGAATCGATTTGTCTTCCCCAGTTTTCAAGAACAGGAGTATTTTGGTCATTTCTTATTTTTGAATATTTTTGAAATTTATTTTATTATTATGATATTGTTTTGGGGTTATTTGAGTCGGGTTCGAATTTTAACTCAATCCGACTTGTAACGGGGACCCGGGGTAGTTTTGACTCTAGTGGGACACACTCATTAGTTAGGCATGGCCCACATGATATTATTTTTAGTTAGTGGATTAGACTAATTATTCATGGGTAGGTTTAGTTAGATTAGAGATTTAAATCATGACTAAAATAGCCTCAACCTAAATAGGGGTGAGCATTATTCGGTTTTGAACCGAAAACCGAACCGAACCGAATAAGAGATTCGGTTCGGTTTTAAAAAAAATCGGTTTGGTTTCGGTTTTGAAAATACTAAATTTTTTTATTCGGTTTCGGTTTTGGGTTTCGGTTTCGGTCCAAAACCGAATAAGAAATTTTAGTTTATATATATATATATATATATATATATATATATATATATATATATATATATATATATATATATATATATATATATATATACATATATATATATATATATATATAGATATAATAAATATGTATATATATATATATAAAAAATAAAAAATAAAAAAAAAATATATATATATATATATATATATATATATATATATATATATATATATATATATATATATATATATATATATATATATATATAAAATAAATATATATATATATATATATATAATATATATATATATAAAATATATATATATATATATATATATATATATAATAAAATAAAAAATATATATATATATATAAAATATATATATATATATATATATATATATATATATATATATATATATATATATATATATATATATATATATATATATATAAAATATATATATATATAGCTATTAATTATAGGTATATACTAAATATATATAGGTATATACTATAGGTATATAATAAATATATCTAGGTATATTTAGTTATTATATATATTAACCAAAAAAACACAAATAAACCCAAAAACCGAATAAACCGAAAATCGAACCGAATTAATTCGGTTCGGTTATTGACCAATTTGGTTCGTTTTTGGTTTTGCTTATTCCGTTTTGGTCCAATTCGGTTTTTGGTTATTCGGTTCGGTTGGAACCGAATAAACCGAATACTCACCCCTAAACCTAAACCCTTTTCCTAATTTTAATTAATTAGACTAGTGGGGGGCTTTTTAGTAATTGCAAATAGGGGACACCTAAGCACCTATGGCCGGCCACCTAAGGGGGGGATAGGAATGAACCTATTGTCATTATCCATCCATTTTCTCTCTCTTGTTCTTCCCCAAAATTTTGAGAAGGGTTCCTATTGATTTCTCCATCAAATCAATCCCTTTCTCCACCCAATCTTCTTCATTTCTTCTCTACTCAAGCAAGGGAAGGAGCTAGCCAAGTTTGGGAGGTTTCGAAACTCGTTCGGGTCCATTTGGAGATCTCTACGTGTCGGTGTCGTATCGGAAGGAGTTTTCCAAGATTCGATCTACCGGGAGGTATAATCTCTTCTCTACATCATTCCTTCATGCATATAGGATTATTTTGGACCCATAGGAATGACCCCCATGGTTGTGTCTCCATTTGTGTCCGTTTTGTGTCCATTTGGAGACTTTTAGGTGTGTCCTTTGTGTGGTATTGTGTCCTAGTGGGAAATTCTTATTTTGGACACTTGTACTTTAATATATATTGAAGGAATGATTAATTAGTGTTTTAATCTCAGATTTCATATTTTTAGAGTGTTGTTCTTAATGTGTTCTTCATCGTATTATTTAGTATCATAATCTATTTATCTATATATATGTATATATCATTTGTTTTATATATATATATATATATATATATATATATATATATATATATATATATATATATATATATATATATATATATATATATATATATATATTGTGTTTAAAAAATATATATATATATTGTGTGATATATATATTGGTGTGTTTTTGTGTCAAATATATTTATGGGTGTGTGTAGTGATTTAGGGTATAGAGAGAGACTATAGAGTGGTGGTGGAGTTGGTTTTTGGATTGTGTGTGTGTGTGTGTTTGTATAGAGAGAATTTGAGGGTGAGATTGAGAGTGATTAGAGAGTTAGAGAGAGTGAGAGATGAGAGAGTATGAGAGAGTATGAGAGTGAAGGATGGAAGGGGGTGAATGAAGAAGGGAAAAGGAAGTAACAGCAGCAGTAGGAGGAGTATCAGTCCCCACAGGGGACTGATATCCAGTGGCAGCAGCAGCAGTGATTAACACTGCTGTGCAGTGTGTATGTGAGGGGGAAATCAGCCCAAAACCTGCTGATATAGCAGCTGCCTTAGTAGCAGTGTAGGAGGGGAGGAAAGCAGCCACTTAACCCCCATATCAGGCCCCATATCAGGCCCCATAACAGCCCCATTTGGCAGCCACTAAACCCCCATTGACAGGCCCCATTTCAGCCATATGTTATCCCATTCATTTTACTCAAAATCACTAATCCATTCATTCACACATTCATTCCACCATCCACATACATTCATCTATCCATCCTTTCACTCATTTAGTCACACAAATACTCATCCACACAATTCATTCATTTACTCATATCCATTCACTTAGGCATTCACTCACTCATTCACCTATTCCATTCATTCACCAATTCATTCATGATACACTCATTATCATTCACATATTCCATTCACCCTTCTATTTCTCATACACAAATATATATATCCATTCATCTATTCACTCTTCACTCATTCCACAATTCCTATACCAAATTCAGTCCCAAAAATCCTTAGGTGGTTATGTGGGTGTATGTGAGTGGTTAGCTAATGTTAGAAAAATATAGGATAAGGTAATGTTGGGATAACCAACATGTGTCCTAAGATAAGTTAGATGAGCTAGGTACTAGGATTTTATGGTAGGTAATGTTAGTATAGGTTAGTGTCTAGCTATCCTAGGAAGCCTTGGTTAGTATTCCAAGGTTAGATTGGTATGTGCAAGGTATTGGTATTTACCTTGTGAAGGGTAATGTAGGTAATTGCCTATAGCTAAGGTATGAGTTTAACAATTTAAGATATAGTTAGAAATTGATTGTCTTGGTTGGTAATGGTCAGAAATAGTGCTCCTAGACTAGTTTTGACTTCGGTTGACCATTTTGACCAAAAGTCAACAAAAGTCAACCGAGAGTCAAACTTAGCCTATAAGTGACTAGAATTGACCGAAACCAAACCAGAGTTGACCAGTTGACTGAAAGTCAACTGTTAGTCAACATTTGACTAATTTGACCCAGGGTCGACTTAGTATCGACCAGAGTTGACTTTTTAACCAAAAGTCAACTGTAAGTCAACCCTTGACCTAGTTTGACTTGGATTGACTTCCTGTGACCTCGTTTGACCTTGGTTGTCCCAGTGTGACCTAGTATGACCTAGTTTAGCTTGGTGTGACTTAGTTTGACCTAGTTTTGACTTAGACTTGCATATCATGACTAGATTAGCTTTCCTTTCATTATTAAACCCTATTTGGACTCATGGCATCTCATCTATAGGTCTGTGATTACTCTGAACGTCTATTCACCTTATCAACTCAGAACCACAGGCGAGTACATTCACTGATAGTTTTTATTGTCTTGATATCTGTTATATCCGATTCAGTGGTAGTGTCTTACTTGATTTCCAGATACGATAGTTCACGGACTAGTATATGTCGGATCCTGTCATGAGATGTTGTTCCCGGATTACTTGGTATATTGGTACATGACTCGACTTGTTACTTGTACTTGTATAGACATGGACTTGGGAGTGGGTTGGCCCTCTGTCCTTGAGTCCCGTGTCATGATGTGTTATGTTCGGATCCTTTATACTATTCGGGGATGGGGAATTATTAGTTGTTGTGTGATCAAATCCCTACTTGTTCTTCACACTTGTACTTGATCTCGTACATAGCTATACCCTCGCTCACGACTGGTAAAGCCTGACCCTACTTGTTCATAGTTTTCCATGATGGTCAGCCTTATCCTGCTCAGTTGTACACTTGTTCATAGCCGGTCGGATGGAAAGCCTGATCATGTTTTCCAAGCCGATCACATAACGCTCTAATAATTCAAGTCACATTTTATATTTATTTATCATAGGAGGCTAAGTTCTGTTCGGAAGAAGGGTTACAACCCCGGTCCTTGTTTGGTTTAAGGGTTGTAACTCGACTTCCGAATAGTTACTAAGTCATCCTATATATATATTGTCATCCTATTCAGTACTCACATCCTATTATATATTTCCTGTTGATTTGTCCTGTATTTCACATGTTCTATATGCTCTTATGCTATACCTTGATTGGAGGCTAGGTTCTGTTCGGGAGAAGGGTTACAACTCCGGTCCTTGTTTGGTTTACGGGTTGTAGTTCGGCTTTCAAATGGCTCCCATATTTTTTCATATCTTTGTCTTGTATTTTATTATACTGTCTCTTATAGAATTTTTCAATTCATATGGAACTGCTGTTAGTGTTTGTACTTGCTCATTTTCCTGACAGGATACCGTTTATATATTATAGATGTTTCTGAGGCAGACTGCTCGACCTTCTATGGGGTCGAGACATATGGAGACTTAGGCCAGGACTGTGGCCTGTTAGTTGAGCCACTAGACTTTGCATTCCAGAGTAGTTAGTTTAGTTAGGCTTGCCTGGACTGCGATCCAGCTTCTTATTTTAGACTGTAGTAGCTTATAGTTATATATTTGTGACCCTGTGATGTTGTATATATCTCTGGGCTTGTGTTGGATCTTGAACTTATTTCCTATTTTTTTATCTATTATATTTCCTTTCCATGCTATCTACCTTAGTTTTATTTTGTGATTGAGACTGTATCTGCTATGTCACCTCCATTCGGAGTGTATATACTGTACATGTACCTTTATAATATTTAGTTGTAGTATTTATAGATGACCTATACAGCGTTCTACCGTCGATTCTGCGGCATAGGCTGGACGTAACCACGTACTCGTGCCCCTAATCAGGGTACGGGTCATGACACAGGGTTGTCAACACACACCGCCTTCTCTCTGTCAGTAGGATGTCCCCCCTCCCTGGAGGGGCCGTCACTAAGCGGACCGACCGCATGTCGCTTCCTACAATAAACCTGCCCCTCTGCCGATCCGCCACCCCCTCGTGCCACTATCCCTGACGCCACCATGCCTCTGGTAATCATACTGCTCTACCCCGGGCAAATGGTCAACGCCCCGCTCGTGGGAGCAAGTTGGGAAGAGAAATGTGGCTCATCCCACCCTCACTCACTGGATGGGTAACCCCTCCCACTAAGACCTCCTCTCCACTGTCATCTCTAGAATCCATGTCACAGGGTGAGTCAGGGGCCTCACTAAGTGGAATAGTAGGCTTCATATGAGGGCCAACCGCCGAACAAGCACTGGCCAGATGCCCAAAATAGGTACAATAAGAACAGGAAGATGGAACCCATTCGTATTCCACCCTCTGGGTTAGCACCTCTCCAGAAGGAATCTCATATTCCACCATCTTCGGTAACTCCCCTCCAGCCCGAATCTCCACAAAAATCCTGGCATACATCAACCTCGACCGAAAGGCAGTAGCTTCATCTGCCTTGATCGGGGAGCCCACCAAGCTCGCCAGACGCATCAGCAGAGGGATACTCCAGAACCGGATAGGTAACTCAGGGAAGCGAATCCATACAGGGATGACATTCAGGACTTCTCTCTCACATCTAAGATCCGGGATCCATTCCCTCAGAATGATAAGCCTGCCGTCGAACGTCCAGTGACCGCCTTGGAGGATCCGTACGACATCCTCCGCAAGACCAAACTTCACATAGTAGAAGCCGTTCTCGCGAGCAAAGAACTCCATACTCCCCTTCGGCTGCCATACACGGGCTGCATAACCCTGGATCTGTCCGTAGAACGGCTTTTTGCCTAGGACGTACAAAACCAGAGTATTATTCTAGTATGCTGTCACCTTCTCTATCTCTTCCGCAGGGAACGAGGCCCGGAAACCCCTCCCTGCCTTGATCGGCGGCACATATTCCAACGATGTGGGAGTTTTCGGCACCACAAGTTTGTAGATATCTGCCCAGGACCTTCCAGCCGGTCGTGAAGTCGTCCCATGTGGCCTGGGGACCACCTCCGGGAGATGAGACCCAGACCCCTGATCGTCGAGATCTACCACCTTACTCTTTTCCTTATCCGCCGCGGTCGCCTTTGACCGCCAGCCCACCGACCTCCCTGCAGACACCACAGGGCCACGAACCGATGGCCGCACCCCTGACCCGCCTTGTCGCCCATCAGCAGGATGGCGATCCCTAACATAACCCTGTCCTCCTCCTGCCTTTCTTTCGGTCTTCGCCACGCGACGACGCGTAACCGTCGTCTATCCTCCTCCCTCCATCTGGCTCCCCTGAGATCCAGATCCTGCTCCAAATTCGAAGTTAGGAGCGATGGAGCCACCCCGCAGAATCCGATCCCCTTCCGAAACCGACCCCCCTCCGCCGCTGTAGGGGGGCCGCCCGAGCCCCCCCCCCCGTCTTCATTCTCGCGCCCCCCACCCTACCGCCTGGGAGGGCGCCGCCGTGCGACGTCAATCCGGGGGGTCCGCCCGACCACCCCACCTTTGCTCCCGCCCTCCCCACCGCCTGGGGGCGCGCCGCCGCTCACCGCCGATCCGGGGGGTCCGCCCGACCCCCCCACCTTTGCTCCCGTCGCCCACCCCCCACCGCCTGGAGGGGCGCTGCCACTCGCTCCGGAACCGGGGGGTCCGTTCGACCCCCCCGACTTTGCTTCCGCCCCCCTCCCCCCCGCCGCTTGGGGGGGCACCGCCGCCGACCACGGGGGCAGCCCCCTTCTTTCCCGACATCCTCCCCCGTCGGCAAGAGGATCAGGCGGCCGCGGGGGAGAAACCCTAGCCGCGCGCTCCCGATCGCCCAAATCGTCTGCTGCTCCCGATTTGTCCAAAATCACAGACCATACAAAAGTTGCGACCCTTGGCAGGGAGAAGGTCGAAGGAGGGATTGGGGCACAGAACATCGTCCCGAGGACCTGTGGCGCCTACTAGAAGACCGTTGGGCTGTCGGCCCAAGCCGACCGCTGTGAAAAAAGGAAAGGACAAAGTGGTGGACACGGGAGGCCAGGGTTCAGGGGCTTCCAGCCCTGAAATGGGAGCCGCCCAGGGAACGGCTCCCCGGACAGCGGGACATTCCTAGGCAGATGTCTGTAAACCGGTGGAGACGAAAAGCCCTACATCTATGGAGTATGTTCCGTCGAAGAGGGTTGGGAGCGGCTTTCGGGCTTCGTTCCTGGCTGAGGAGATTGAGAAGGTATCTGCCTTCTGGGAGAACACGCTGGTCCTGTACGCTCTGGGGAGCAAGCCGTTCTACAGAAAAATCCGGGGATATGCGGCGCAAGTCTGGCAGCCAAAAGACAGCATGAAGTTCTTTGCTAGAGAAAATGGATTCTTCTATTTGAAAGTTGGGCTCGCTGAAGATGTCACCAAGATTCTACAAGGTGGACCGTGGATGTTTGATGGTAGGCTGATCATTCTGAAGGAGTGGACTCCAGATCTGAGATGTGATCAAGAAGTCCTGAATGTCATCCCCGTTTGGATTCGCTTCCCGGAGTTTTCCGTTCACTTATGGAGCATTCCTCTGCTGATGCGTCTGGCCAGTTTGATCGGCACCCCGATCAAGGCTGATGAAGCCACAGCCTTTCGATCGAGGTTGATGTATGCCCAGATTTTTGTCAAGATTCGAGCTGGAGGGGAGTTACCGAGTCTACTGGAGTATGTGGTGCCTTCTGGAGAGGTTCTAACCCAGAAGGTAGAGTATGAATGGGTTCCCCCTGCGTGTTCGAAGTATGCTTATTTTGGGCATCTTGACAGCACTTGCTCGTCCAGAGGAGATCAGTCGGGGCCGATTATGCCCCCTGTTGAGGTACCGAGCCCATCTCGGGTGAGGGAGCCTCTTACGGGGGAAGGTAGCACGGAGGATTATATGCAGGAGGGTGACCGTCCGGGGGAGGAGGCCGAGGGATTGAGTCTCACTATCACGCCTCAGCCTTACTCCCCTAGTGGGACTATGATCACCTTCTCGGCGCAGAGGAGCATGGTTACTAGAGGCATGGCGGCCTTGGAGAAAGGGAAGAGAGGCGTTGGCGGGTCTTCTGAGGAGCAGGTATATAGTAGGAAGAGACGAGCTGGACCACTACGTGAGAGCCCTCCTGGAGAGGCGCTATGTGTGGAGAATCCGACATGGGAGCTTGTGCTTTCCCAGACAGCCCCCAGCTTGACCCCTCTGCAAGGAGGAAGAAGGATATGATAGCGACGGATGTGGTACTACCCCTAGGTACCAGTCCAGGTGATGTCCAGGGGACCCTTTCCAGTAATAATTAATGGCGGTCATCGCCTGGAATATGAGGGGGGCGTGTTCGTTAGGGAGATGGCGGGAGATATGTGTGGTGTTGCACAGAGAGAGGTGCAACATCTCTATCCTGCTGGAGACTAAGATTAAAGGGGAGAAGACTCTTACTCGTCGGACCCCATCTCATTGGGCTCAACTCTACAACTTGGCCATCTGTAGCATGGCTCGGATCTGGGTCAGATGGAATGCAAAGTCTTGGGATGGAGACTTGATCCTAATGACGGAGCAGTTGATAGCCGTCTCCTTCACTAATAAGGGTGGCTTTCGGTTCTTACTTGGAGCGGTGTATGGTCACAATGACAGACGGTGGCGGAAGCTTTGTGGAGTGACATTTCTAGGGTAGCTACTGCTGCGGATGCCTCGTACCTTCCGCTTCTTTTGATGGGCGACTTCAATGCCCTACTCCACAGAGGAGAAAAGATGGGAGACAGACCGGTTCCTGATCCGATCCTGTATGACTTTCAGAGATGTCTTCTTCAGGCGGGGCTCAAGTGGCTGTCTCTCTCGGGGTTCATATGGACTTGGCATAACAAAGCAATCCGTAACAGGATTGCTTGCCAGTTGGAGGCAACGGGGAATGGTTCTGGTATTTCCCCAATTCATCGGCTAAGGGCCTGGCAGCTGGGACGAGCGTCCATTCCCCCATCAGGGTCGGCTTCATTATTCGGCCTCTCATGAAGTCTCGCCCCTTCAGGTACAACAATAGCTGGTATCTTTCGGAGGGTTACTTAGAGGCTATTACGGAGGGGCTCACTAGAAATCAGGAGGGGACGACCCAGTATCGCATGACGCATCGACTCAAGGCTACGAAGAAGGCTTTACGGAGCTGGGTGAAGGGTCTGCCCAAGTCTACATTAGAAGATAAGGAGGCAGAGCTTCGGACCATCCAGCTGGACATGCAATCTGATATGCTGAACGGAGACCTGGCGGCGAGGGAGAAGGAGCTGATCGGAGAAGTCAACATCTTGCGTCTGCAGAAGGAGATTAGCACGACCCAGCGTGCTAAATGCTCTTGGCTTAAGGATGGTGACCGATGTTCCAAGTTCTTCTATGACGTCATTCGGACCAGACAGCATAGGAACCACATTTTCCAGCTTCTTGATGTAGATAGCAATCTGGTGGGAGAGCCGGCTAAGATACAAGACGAGGCAGTCAGGTACTTGTTGGCACATTTTATTTTGAGTAATTAACAGCATCTTCGTAGTTTAGTCTTCTGTTCTTCAGTTTCTTATATTCTCAGAAATCTACTACATGGAGTTCTTCCGTTCAAGAGCTTTCTCCTTCTTCCTTGAAGACTGTAGCAGTTACCGGCGTTCCCTGCATAAGACGACGTCTTCCTGCTTAGAGTCTTCGAGTCTGTACTGGTATAGGTATATCTGTAAACACCTAAGGACGGATGACAGTAAAAAGAACAAGTCAAAAATCAAATAGCTACAGAGCGACATACCGGCGGTATGCTCTGGCATACCGGCGGTATACCGTTCTTAGAATACAGAAAGTTGCTGTGACAAATAGTCGGCATACCGGCGGCATGCTCCGGCATACCGGCGGTATACCGCTTTTCTTGTCCAGAAAGTTGCTGTGACAAATTGTCGGCATACCGACGGTATACCGTTTTTAGCAACCCAAAGTTGCTGTGACTAATTGTCGGCATACCGAAGGCATGCTCCGGCATACCGGCAGTATACCGTTTTTAGCAACTCAAAACTTGCTGTGGCAAATTGTCGGCATACCGGCGGCATGCTCCGGCATACCGACGGTATACCGAGTTTCAAATATTTGGTTTTCGAATTGCTCTGACTAGCATTAATGGCCGCATTTAATGCTCTCAAACGGTCATTAATATGACCGTTACTATTTGGCCGGTATACCGACGGTATGCAGCTGCATACCGACGGCATGCCGCTGCATACCGACGGCATGCCGGTCTGTCTGCATTCTGAGCATTAAATGCCACCAACTCTTGGTTCTCTTATAAAAGGAGGCTCTCTCTCTCTTGAGCTTTCTCACCAACTCTTCCATAAATTTTCCAACAACCAAGAGCTCCACCATTAATACTCTTCCAAGCTTTTCATTGTCATCCTCTCCCAAAGTGCTAGAGTATTAAAGAGTTGTACATTTCGATCTTCACGTGTTAGAAGATCAACAAGTTCTCATTCTCTTTTGTTTGAAGTTGGCGAGCCTTCGTAAGAAAACTCGTGTGTAGAAGTTGGCGAGTCTTCGAATCCAAACTCGTGTTGAAGTTGGCGAGTTCTTTGGATCCAAACTCGTGTGTACTATTTGGTTAAATAGTGGATTTAAGCCGGAGAGAGTTTCGGGACTGGACTACCTCAAAAGAGGATACCAGGATACAACCTTGCGTTTGCGTTTGATCTTTCAACTCTTTACTTTCAATTGTCCTTATTGCATCAATTGTTGTAGTTATTTTTTAATTACCCTATTCACCCCCCCTCTAGGGTTCTACAATTGGTATCAGAGCTTCGTTCTCTTGATTTAGATTTACACCCTTGAGTGATCCATGGCCTTTAACCCTAGCATCAACACGTTTTACAATGAGGGACACTCCACAAATAGGCCTCCCCTATTTGATGGTACCAACTATAACTACTGGAAGATTAGGATGGGCATTTATCTAAAGTCCCTAGATTTCGATTTATGGGATTGCGTGATAAATGGCCTTCCTACTCCTTCTAGAGCTATTGAGGATATTGCTTCTGACACCCTTCGGGAAACACTTGTTGAAAACATGAAGAAGCTTGCTTGTCGAGATGCCAAGGCAATGAATGCTCTTTACTGTGCTCTCGACAGTAGTGAATTCAACCGAATCTCTACTTGCAAGACTTCCAATGAGATTTGGAAGTTACTTGAAGTCACACACGAGGGAACTTCACAAGTGAAGGAATCCAAGATCAGTAGACTCACGCAAGAATATGAGTCTTTTAAAATGAAGCATGATGAATCTATTGCTAGCATGTTTACTCGTTTTGGTGACATCATTAACCCTCTCTCTTCTCTTGGAAAGGAATATCCCGCTCATGAAAAGATAAAAAAGATTCTTAGAGGATTGACGAAAGCTTGGAGTCCTAAAGCTACCACAATCATTGAGGGGAACGATCTAACCGTCATGAACCTAGAGACCCTCATGGGTAAGCTAATGACTCACGAGCTTGACATGAAGGACCAAGAGGAATCCTCCATTCAAGAGAAGGAGAAGGAGAAGACCAAAGAAAAGGAGAAGACTCTTGCTCTCAAAGCATCAAGGTCCTACTCCAAGGATAGCTCCGACGACAATGAGTCGGACGATGATGAAGAAATAGCTCTCACAGCTAAGCACTTCCGGAAGTTCTTAAAGTTCAACAAGGCCAACCGCTCTAGACGGGACAATGAAGAAGACCCGGCGTGCTATCAATGCAGAAGACCCGGACACATCAAGAGGGATTGTCCGATGATACGAAAAGACTCAAGCAAGTACGAGAAGCCTAGCAAGGGAAGCTCGTCCTCCAGAAAGTTTGCCAACACTAGCATTTGGTGTGAAAGCGACGCGAGCGATTCCGACAACGACAAGGAGTACAAACACAATGCCAACGTCTGTCTCATGGCAACCGATGAGGTACTTGATGATTTTTTCTTAAACACTCTTACCTATGATGATTTGGAGAAAGCCATTCTTGAGTTACATGAAGAACATAAAGGTGTTCGTAATAAATACAAGAAATCTCTTAAGGAGGTTGAGGCTCTTCAACTTGAAGTAGAGAGGCTCTCTAGTATCATTATTGATGTGAAGGGAAAATCTCCTATTTCCGACACGGATGAAATAGAGTCATTGCGACTCAAATTTCAAGAATCTCTTTACACCATCAAAAAAAAGGATGATGAGATTCAATCCATGAGAAGCTCTTATGAATTTGCCATGCGCAAATGTCAAGATGCTAATAGAAGAGAATATTCTACTTCTATTAAGTATAATGATCTTCTTACACGAAGTAAGAATTTAGGTAATAAGAATACCACTCACATGCATGCTCCAAGACACCCTCACACTCATCACAATGCTAGGCATAACCATTACATGAACACTACACACAACTCCTTTTCTAACACAAGAAAAGGACCTTTTGTTAAGAAGAACACCTCTCATCATGCTTTTTACTATCATCATAACACTCATGGTAGAACTTCTCACACTAGAAACTCACATATGCACAACACTCACACTTCTTCTTCTAAATCTTCTTTGATGTGCAATTATTGTGGTTTGGTCGGTCACACTTCAAACTTTTGTTA
>JANAVB010028209.1:0-42925 GCA_029216955.1 Iris pallida
CCTCTAGAGGTTCCTCGGTACCTCTGAAGGGCTTGGGATTCATATCCATGAAGTCATTGATAGAGCCCTCATATGGATGTAGAGATGGTACTGGTACCTGTGTCGGAGGTAGGGGACTAGTTAGTGCTTTCGTCATGCTCTGCCTCATCAGTTCAGCTTATTGCCACTGAGTATGTATGGCATACATGAACAGCGTAGTAGGGTTTCCATCCTCTGGTGGTGGAGGTATCTGTGGTCTGCACTGAGCTGGATACTGTTGAGTGAATGGTGGTAGAGGTGGTGGTACATTCTCTTCGGTTGGAGCCTCGGAGTGTGTCCAGTCTGGATGACTGGTGGCACTTGAGTTCCCTGTTGTACCATCGATGGGGTCATGGTGGCCTGCGACTGTCCTGGCTGATACGGGGTCACGGGGTCATTGGTAGGATCTCTCTTGAGTGGCTGCGTCACCAGACGCGATCGTCGAGGTAGGAACGTGTCCGCTTCGAAGGTTCATCCTTCTGGCACGAAAATAGAATAATGTTAGAATAGATTCGAACAAGTTATAGGTCAAGCAGTTGAAAAAGAATTGTCAACATAGTTGCAGGTGAGATATTGGGGAGCTAGTTGTATATCTCATTCTATATAAAAATTATAAAGAGCAAACCAAGTACACTAGGTTGATCAGAACATCATGTACCGGTTCTGATAGACAATATGTCAGTGGGGTACCTCCAATAACATATGTCATGATCAAGCTCGAAAATGAATAAGCTTGCAAATCTAGGCCATGATAGCAGTATTTGTCAAGATGGTAGAAGATCAGTTCGTGAGATGATGAAAGTAAATATAGAAATTGTAGTCCTTTAAGAATTCGAAGTTTTGTTCGGGGTTCGTGCCTATACATTCGTCCTACTGTCTTCCGGTCTGAGGCAATGATGATGGTCAGGGAAGTGTTATGTATTGAGGCATTCTACCCAACTTATAAAAGTTAGTCTAGTAATGTGGAATGATGGTACATGTCTACCTAGTACGAGTCATCATCCTAACCTCTACCAAGCATGAATTATGCTGATAGTATGGAGGGTCAGATATGAGGCAATACAGGTAAATCAAAGAATGTTCGAAAAGTTTGGAGGTCAAAGGAGGCAATAATCATGGATGAGATACTATTCTTATTCCTATATGCAGGCTTATTAGGCACAGTCATGTAACCCAATAATATTTTCTAACCTGCATGGACCACCACAAAAACATGTAACGCCCCAGTCCCAAAATACTTAGGACCAAGTACGTAGACATGCCAGCTGCATATATACGATGAATACTCCAATATATGGAATCCTCGTATTATACATAAGCTGTAATAATATAATCGCAGGCCAGAAAATTAGTAAACTATATCTCACCCACAGCAGATACAAAAGATATAAGAAGTCCAAATAAAATAAATGAGTGAGTCAAAAGATAGCCGGGTGGACATGCCCACACCAAACAGCTATAAAAATAATCTCAAATACAGTAGATGTACTATGAGTCTCATAGAATAACATGAATCTAGATGTCAGCGGAGATGCCTGTCATCAAGGTAGGAAGGATCCAGTATCGAGCCATACTCCTGCGGGAAATCGTCTATACCTGGAGAGGTCACAGGTCCTCAGAGGGACGTAACAAGATACAGGAAGAACATGCCATATGAACTGAATATAAATGCACCATAAAATAAAGATAAAGTAAAAGTGCCCAAACCATACACGCTAATATCCCATCATCGAAACAGTAGGCTACCCCTACAAACAAACAAGGACAAGGGTAACATATTATTTCGCGATGTGACATTTTTCCATGCCATGATTGGAACATGAAATTGCTAAGGTCTCCTAACCTTTCTAGTAGGCAATTAGAAGACATCTCGATGTATGGGCAGGTGAAGGCTGACTCCCACTGTACAAGACAATAACCCACAACGCGCACACGTCAGTACCAACTATCAGCCGGCATAACTCGAGGCTAGCGGCCCACGTGACCATCAGTCCACTATCTCGAGGCTAGTGACCCTCGCGACTCGACTACCAGTATAGTAGTTACTACAGTTGTTGGATTTGGTAGTCCATACATTTAACTGTCTTCTCCCTCCCAAGGTCACTAACAGAAGGTAGTCGCTAAGACTAAGTCCATATGCAAAAACAAGAAGAAAAAAATAACTGAAAGCAAAGCAAAGTAAAGTGAACTAAAAATAGCAAGTAATGGATCCAATTAAGAACAGATAATAAATATAGTAAATAAATAAATAAAGGTGCATAATTATAACAGTAAATAAGGCAAGGTATCTTGCTGAGGGTGGTGCAAAAGTAGCAAAATCCAACAATCAGTATCGTAGCACGAAAGTCAAAATCCACTAGGAGCTGGATGCTGAAACAAATATCACGAACGAGTTTGGAATAAAAATATGCCTAGGAAACGTCTATCCAAAAGTTAAATTCTGAAACAGGGGCAAAATCGTAATTTGGGTCAAAGTGATGTCCGCCGTTGGACCGTTTTGTACCGAAACGCATGCCAATGTCTACGGTCTCTAAATTCGTCAAAGTACATATACAGATCCGTTTGAGGAACAAACCCAACGGTATGTCCAATTTTGGATTTCGATGAGCCGTGCACAAAATCGCTCGTTGGGTCGGGTTGTGGGCCCGCCAATTTGGCGTTCCAATCAACCTTCTCAGAATCGGACCAAACTTGGCACACAGGACCAAAAAATGATACGGTCCTCTGGCACAAGTTTTGCGTCGATCCGACGAACGTGCACAAAGTTATGGTCAAGTTTGCAAAACTTAATACGGGGGTATCCGACGGATACGTACTGATTTCGTCGCGCACGTACAACGAAATCGAGTCGTCAGTTCCCACACGTCGGTAACATCCATACCGCCTTTCGATGCGTATAGTGTACGACCACATCGCCCGGTTTGTCGGGCGTACCGTATCGGGAAAATTTTCTAAAATTTTAATATTTTGAAAACAATATTTTTGTCAAATTCAATCTTGAATTACTTACCGTATAATGATCAAAATCCGATCTAAAAGATGCGTTTCATTCTTGGTTATATTGTTAATGACTGTCTTCAATTGGTTTGTTGAAACTGTCAGTATTTGGGTCAAAATTCGGCTTCCAAGTCGTGGGTTGGGACTGCTCTAAAACTGTTGTGAAACCCAATTTTTGTAGAGCAATATTTATATTAATATTATATTATATTAATTATTAGTATCATTTTGAGTGTTAAAATTAATTTCGAAAATATTAAACATGGCTTTTGTTTGTCAGACCAGACTCGAGCCCGGACCCGATTCCCGAACCTAGACCCAGTCCAAATCATATTCTTGAAAATCTATTTTATTAAAAAATAATAATAAGAATAAGAATATTCTTTTGATCTGGTCCAATTGGACCAGATCCCACCCCAACCCACGTTCAAACTCACCCCTCCTCACTTTTCTCTCATACAAACTCTCACATTCACTCGCAGCACCCACGTATTACTCTCCCACCCCCTCTTATAACTCCCCACTTACTCTCATAATCTCCCCACCTCAACTTCCCTCTACTTTTATTCTCCAGAGAACAACAAACCACTCTCACCCGAACCCCTCTTCTCCAAACCCTCCAGCACGCTTCCGTAGCCCGACCCCCGGCCGCCGGATCTCAGGCCTCCCGCTGGCGCACCATCCAGCATCCGCGCCCGATGCCGGCAGCCCCCAGCGCCCCTTCGCAGGCCACTCAACGGCGCCCCCTTCGTCGACAACCCTTCGCCGGCCTTCCCGTCGGCCCGACCCCAACGGCGCCCCTCCCAGCGCGCGACCCCGACCCCTTCGCCGCTCGCCGGACCCCGTGAGCCGTCGCGCATTTTCGCGACCCTCGCGGCCGTTCCAGCGCTGACCCAATGCCTCGTCGCGTCCCGGACCCCGATCCAGCGCATCTCCCGATGTTTTCGTGCCCGGCCAGCACCCCAGCGCTGATCCCGAGGCTGTCCGCTGTTCTGGACAGCGTTCTTCGCTGGATTTTTAACCCCGATCTGTGGATTGTGCATCCCGAGTCCGAGGCAACCCTTCGGATTATGTCATTTTGGGTAAACCTGGTTAATCACAGTAGTTCGTCCCTTCTCGGTGTCGATGATGAATTGGTCCACGAGTTTCCTTTGGGAAATTCGATTTTTGGGGTGAACGTCGTTTCCGGGATTTTTCGAGGAACGACGGAAGTTGCTGTTGATTGGATTCTTTTTTTCGAAACTTTCGGAAATGGTTTTCTTAATACTTTAGCTTTCGGATATTTCCGGTATTGTGCTGTGATGTTTTGGTTGCATTCGGACTTCCGAATTCATTTCGGGTCGTTCGAATTAATATTTGGAATGTTGTGGTTATTTCTATGTATATATATTTGGGATTCCCTGATTTGGGATTTGCAGGAAAAAGATTGGCATATTTTCCAGTTTTTGGGTTGACCAAAAACAGAGGAGATGTTGCCGGATTTTTCGTAAATTTAATTATATTTTAAAAAATGATTTTAAAATAGATTTCATATTATATTAAATATTTGGATTTTGGGCGACGACCGTATCGGTGAATGGGCCCGACTAAGTGCAAACGAAACCGACTTCGCCCGGACGTTGAGGCATTAGCCTAGTTGACGATTGGACCATATCTGAGACTCATCAAATTTTATTGATCTTATTTTATTAGTACTATTTATTTATTCATATTTAATTTATAGGAAGTTTAGGACTAACGACCGTTTTTGTCTTATTTCAATTTACGTAAATAAATTATAATGGGCATAAGCCCAGCTGGTTGTTAGTTCTGTGGCTTGTAATTTAGTAGTGTAGGATTTTTGGTTAATTGTTGTTTTTGCGAGTTTTTGTAGCATATGAATAAATCGGATAAAAGTTATTTTCATATAAAAATTAATAATTTTTCTCATATAAAATCTACAAGTTTTAATATTAACAAACGATCAGGTATTTCTCACTAAAATAAGAAATTTAGTGTTATATTATACTTACTAAAATACAAAGTTTTAATCAATTAAATTAGTATCGACAAGTTTTCCAAAATACAAAGTTTAAAACGATCTTTCTCTCGTTATTAATTCCACGCACCAATAATCGTGTTTTTGTTTGTGTTTATTAATAAAGAATTAAAATGGATTGGACACAATTAGAGATTTCAACTAGCATAGCTAGATTGGTAACCCTGGTTTCTGAGTCAATTTCTCGAATGTAGGAATTCGAGGACGATCCTAATTTTCCAACTCGAAGTCTTCATCCTCTCTAGTCCAGTCTATTTTGAGGCAAGTATAGTTTGTGTTAGTTTACAGTTATTTTAATAATCGTTTTATTGCAAGTTTAAACCACGATACAAATACGAAACTCTCTCTGAGAGCACTGATTGTGACTACTGTAACTGATTGGGACTGGGGGAATATAGTAATTTTATGACCACATCCAACTGTAACTTAGAACTGTATTAGCTTACCCCTCACACACAGGGGATAAGCCGAATCGTATCAATAGGATACAACTGTACATCCCAAGCCGGTCATATTCATTGCCTATTCAAATCACACTATTTTACTGCTAGAAAATAGTTCATTTCTAAACTGTTTAAAAGTGCATGATTCTATTATTTATTTTAACTGTTTAAATTAGCATGAATTGTACTTTGCTCCCTCCTGACTGGAGATACATTTTTAGGGGACATTGAGAATGCTGAGTTGTTATACAGCAGTTACTACGACCCTGTTCTGTACCCTGTAGTGCTGCCAGAGTCCACCTTGGAGGACGTTGGGACTGAGGCCGATGAGCCGACTGATTAGATAGCTTTTCTTTTTCCAGCTTTGTTGTCTATTTAAAACTCTGTTTATTTGAATTCAGTTTTATGTCAGTATATTCAAATTTCAGTTGTATTTGATTTCAAGTTTAATAAAGTTTCATTTCCGAATTTGAGTTGTGACAAATATAGATGTTGTTGTATGGTTACCTGCTAATAGAACAGCTTACTGTCGCCGTCTCAACAACGGTGCAGGCTGGGCATGATCCGGTTCGACCCAATTAGTTGGGATCGGGTCGTGACATGGTTTTAGTGGTAGCCCATGCAGGTCCAATACAACAACTTAGGAAAACATACCTAGAAACAGTTAGAACACTAGAACATTGATTTGTCACAACATAGGTCTGAATTATATATAAATAAATATTTTTGTTTGATTATAGACAGGTAGGATACCTTGCTTATGTTTGTACCCTAAACCTTCCAGATTATGACCAAGGAAAAGACCACCCCTGCTGGCGATGAGGTGTCATCATATGAACACACCCCATCTCCCCAGTACGTCCAGACCCTTCACCGTTGCAGCTGACCGACCGTCCCCATCAATCTCCAGCACTCCGCGGCGCTTATGCCACTACTTCTCAAGCGGCGAACCCTACACTTCCCCGGGCTGAGCCGCAGATCCCTGCGGTAGGGTCCGCACCAGCTGCCCCACCAGTGTCCGTGGATCCCACTGATCTAGTGGGCATGCTACGTGGAGTGCTCGAAGCCCAGAGAGCCCAAGCAGAAGCTCATCGAGAACAGACTGCAGCCCAAGCTGCAGCCCATCGTGAGCAGACGATCATGAGAGAAGGCATAGAGAATGCCCATAATGTGGCTATGGCTGCCTTCGAAAGAGGAGGAACCACTTCATCGGAGCCACGACCTGCCAAGGTTGGAGATATAGAGAGCTTTAAGAACAAGGCCCTCGACCTTTCAAAAGAACCGAGGGTATCATCTACGCCGATGAATGGCTAGACAGCATAGAGCGTCTCTTGAGCGTCGCTCGACTCCCAGAGGACCTCAAGACTGAAGCAGTGGGACTCCAGCTACAAGATATGGCGCACGTGGTATCGGAATGAACCCCTACTCCAGTACAAGCAGCTCGACTGGGACACCTTCAAGAGGCTGTTCCGCAGGAAGTTCTTCCCAACATCAGAGATGCGGGAGATGGAAAGGCAATTCCAGGACCTGAAATAAGGGAACATGACGGTCAGCGAATATGCGGCAGAGTTCGGCCGACTTAGCCGCTTTGCCCAGAACCTGGTTGCTGACCCCAAGTATCGTGCTGAATGATTCAGGTATGGATTAAGAGAAGAGATTCGCACCCCTGTGATCGCAGGTGGCGCCAAGACATGAGAGGATCCTGATACGAGCTCAGGACGTGGAGAAGAGCCAACCTTCTCGATCCAAGAGGGAGTATCCTGGAACTAGCAACTTCCAGGGTAACCAGAAGAGGCCCAACAACAACAACAACAGGGCCTTCGCACCACCAGCAGCAGCACCATCAGGCAAGGACAAATGATAGAGCGCCTCAGAAGCATCATTGTCTGTGATTTTTGTAAGAGGCCAGGACATCAATCGAACATATGCAGGAAGAAGCTAGGATACTGCCTAGTCTGTGGGTCTGCCACCCACCAAGTGAGGGACTGTCCCTCGTCAGTCCACCGAACCGGAGCAACTCAACAAAGAGCTCCCCTACCCACTCAGCAAACGGTTCGGACAACACCAGTAGAAGACCGGGCGAGCTTTTGCCCTAGCAGCAGATGAGCAGAAACCAGAGCAGGAACCCACCGATGATGTCATCACAGGTTCCATTTATGTGTTTTCATATCCTGCTCTAGCATTATTTGATTCGGGTGCATCACATAGTTTCATATCATCAGAGTTTATTTATGCACACACCTAGATACAGGACTTAGCAAGGTAATTAGTAGAGTTATGACCGGTGGTGGACCCATACCCATTACTGAGGCTTGTAGTTGTCCCATCACTATCTCAGGCCATCAATTTTTAACACCCTTACTAGTGATGCCCCTGTCCAACTATGATGTAGTCCTAGGGATGGACTGGTTAAGTGAACAGCATGCGCTGATAGATTGTCACCGAGGATGTGTCATCTTCAGCCCACCAGGAGAACCGGAGTTTGAAATCTCTCGAGCTCCGGAAGACATGAAGAGTGTTACCTACTCCTCAATCACCGAAGAACCCGGGCCTCCTCACCCTATCATCGCGAAATTCATGGACGTCTTTCCAGATAGTCTTCCAGGATTGCCGCCGGATCGAGGTATGGAATTCACCATCGATCTAGTACCAGGCTCTTTCCCTATTTCTCAAGGATGCTACAGAGTCAACCCCAAGGAGGCAAAGGAGATGAAGGATCAGATCGACGAGCTGAAGGCACAAGGATTTATCAGAGACGGGGTTTTACCCTGGGGAGCACCAGTTTTGTTCGTGCCCAAGAAGGATGGAACCGTGCGGATGTGCATCGACTACCGGGCGCTGAACAACATCACCATCAAGAACAAGTACCCTCTGCCCCGGATCGACGACCTGTTTGATCAACTGAGTGGAGCCAAGGTATTTTTAAAGATAGATCTTAGATCAGGCTACCATCAAATCAAGGTCAGGAAGAAGGATATTCCCAAGACGGCGTTCAACACCAAGTATGGGCAATTTAAATTCTTTGTCATGTCGATTGGATTGACGAATGCTCCCGGTATTCATGAACCTCATGAACAAGGTTTTCCATGAATACCTGTATCAGTTTGTTGTTGTCTTCATCGATGACATACTGATCTACTCGAAGACTGAAGAAGAGCATGAAGAGCACCTGAGGAAAGTGCTGAGTACCTTGAGAAAGGAGAAGCTCTATGGTAAGCTATCCAAATGTAATTCTTTTTAGACAAAGTAGAATTTTTTGGCTATGTTGTCACAGGAAAAGGAATTTCGGTGGATCCAAAGAAGATAGCTGCTATTGAGAAGTGGACTGCACCAAGCTCGGTTGCAGAGATCAGAAGCTTTTTGGGTTTAGCTGGCTACTACCGGAAGTTTGCGAAGGATTTCTCCAAGATTGCTGAACCAATGACGAAGCTCACCAGGAAGAACGAGGAATTCATTTGGTCGGAAGCTTGCCAGTCAGCTTTTGAGGAACTGAAGAAGAGGCTTACAACAGCGCTGATACTTGTGCTACCCGCAGGTACCGGCGGTTTCTCAATCTATAGTGATGCTTCCGGTAAGGGATTGGGCTGCGTTCTTCAACAATACGAGAAAGTAATTACTTACGCATCTAGGCAATTACGGACTCATGAGAAGAACTATCCCACACATTATTTGGAGCTTGCAGCGGTGATTTTTGCTTTGAAGCTATGGAAGCACTACCTGTATGGAGAGAGAGTGGAAAATTTACAGACCACAAAAGTCTGAAATATGTTTTCACTCAGAAGGAGCTGAACATGAGACAGAGACGATGGCTGGAGCTGATGAAGGATTTTGACATCAACCTGCAGTATCATCCCGGTAAGGCTAATATTGTTGCAGATGCACTTAGTCGATACCCGATGGCAATGTTCTTGACCAAGGAGCGTCATTTGCTGGAGGATATGGAGAAGCTTGGATTGGAGATTGTACTGCCTGAAGAAGAGATGAAGAAACTGGGAAGAGAAGCCATCGTACCAGGAGCTGAATCATCATTGATGCAATTGCAAGTGCGTTCAAGTCTTATGGACAAAATCAAGGACGAACAATTCCAAGACGAGACGCTTTGCAAACTCAGAGACCAAGTGCTGGCAGGAACACTTGAAGGATTCTCAATCGCCAGCGACGGAGCACTGAAGAATGGTACGAGGCTTTGCGTACCAACTGGCGAACTGAGGAACGAGCTGATGCAAGAAGCGCACCAGTCGCAGTATTCCATACATCCAGGAGCCAACAAAATGCACCGAGATATGTGTACTATAGTATGGTGGTACGGAATGAAGAAGGATGTATCCAGGTATGTGGTTAGGTGTTTAATTTGTCAACAAGTAAAAGCTAGCAGACAGAGACCAGCAAGATTATTGCAGCCGCTTGACATTCCGGAGTGGAAATGGGAGCACATAACGATAGATTTTGTATTGGGACTGCCTCGATCCCAATGAGGGAAGGATGCCATTTGGGTTATCGTGGACCGACTGACGAAGTCAACTTACTTTATCCCCTTCAAGGTTGGTCTATCCACCGAAAAGTTGGCAGCACTGTACATACGGCACATCTACCGGATTCATGGAGTTCTGGTTAGTATCGTATCTGACAAAGATACTAGATTTTCCTCTCACTTTTGGAAGAGTTTGCATGACAGCTTGGGAACCCAACTGAAGTTCAACACCGCCTACCACCCTCAGACTGACGGGCAATCAGATAGAATCCAGAGGCTAGAAGATATGCTGAGATCCTGCGTCCTGGAATTTGGAGGGTCTTGGGAAGACCATTTGCACTTGGTAGAGTTTTCTTACAACAACAGCTACTGAGCTAGCATCGGTATGACACCGTTCGAGGCACTCTATAGACGTCGTTGCCGCACTCCACTTGCTTGGGACGACGTCAGAGAACGAGTGTGCTTGGACCTGAGATGGTGACCGATGCAGCAGAGAAGGTGAGAATGATCAGGGACAAGCTCAGGATTACCCAGGACAGACAGAAGCATTGGACCGATTGCAGCCAACGGCCTTTGGAGTTTGAAGAAGGCGATAATGTATTTGTGAAGATCTCTCCTACCAGAGGAACAATCCGTTTCGGCAGAGCAGGAAATTTAAGCCCCAGGTATATTGGTCCATTTGAAGTACTTAACAGGATTGGAGAAGTGGCTTATCGGGTGGCTCTACCCCCAAGTCTTGAAGGCGTCCACAACGTCTTCCACGTTTCACAGCTGAGACGCTACATCCCGGACCCGAGCCATATCTTGGACCATTCAGAGCTGGAGATTGGACCCAGCCTCATAGTGCCGGAGAAGCCAGTGGCGATATTGGACAGAGGCGAGAAGAGAACCAGGAACACCGTGACGCAGATAATCAGAGTCATGTGGCGGCACAACTCACCAGGCGAGTCGACCTGGGAGCGAGAAGACCAGATGCGGGAGCAGTACCCGTACCTGTTTGAGACTTAAGGTAACCCCTAACCTTGCCTTTAATTTCGAGGACAAAATTTTCTAAAGAGGGAAGATTGTGAAACCAATTTTTTTAGAGCAATATTTATATTAATATTATATTTATATTAATTATTAGCATCATTTTGAGTGTAAAAATCAATTTCAAAATATTAAACATGGCTTTTGTTTGTCAGACCAGACTCGAGCCCGGACCCGATTCCCGAACCCAGACCCAGTCCAAATCTTATTCTTGAAAATCTGATTTGTTTTATTAAAAAATAATAATAATCATAATAATAATATATTCTTTTGATCTGGTCCAATTGGACCAGATCCCACCCCAATCCACGTTCAAACTCACCCCTCCTCACTTTTCTCTCCTACAAACTCTCATATTCACTCGCAGCACCCACGTATTACTCTCCCACTCCCCCTCTTATAACTCCCCACTTACTCTCATAATCTCCCCACCTCAACTTCCCTCTACTTTTATTCTCCAGAGAACAACAAACCACTCTCACCCGAACCCCTCTTCCCCAAACCCTCCAGCACGCTTCCGGAGACCGACCCCCGGCCGCCGGATCTCAGGCCTCCCGCCGGTGCACCACCCAGCCTCCGCGCCCCGCTGGCAGCCCTCAGCGCCCCTTCACCGGCCACTCAGCGGCCCCCTTCGCCGGCAACCCTTCGTCCGCCTTCCGTCGGCCCGACCCCAGCGGCGCCCGTCCCAGCGCGCGACCCCGACCCCCTTCGCCGCTCGCCGGACCCCGTGAGCCGCGCACTTTTTGCGACCCTCGCGGCCGTTTCCAGCACCCCAGCGCCTCGCCGTGCCCCGGACCCCGATCCAGCGCAACTCCGCTGTTTCGTGCCCGGCCAGCACCCCATCGCTGATCCCGAGGCTGTCTGCTGTTCTGGACAGCGTTCTTCGCTGGATTTTCAACCCGGTCTGTGGATTGCGCGTCCCGAGTCTGAGGCAACCCTTCGGATTTCGTTATTTTGGGTAAACCCTGGTTAATCACAGTAGTTCGTCCCTCCCCGGTGTCGATGATGAATTGGTCCACGAGTTTCCTTTGGGAAATTTGATTTTTGGGGTGAACGTCGTTTCGGGATTTTTCGAGGAATGACGGAAAGTTGCTGTTGATTGGATTTCTTTATTTTTGAAACTTTCAGAAATGGTTTTCTTAATATTTTAGCTTTCGGATATTTTCGGTATTGTGCTGTGGTGTTTTGGTTGGATTCGGACTTCCGAATTTATTTCGGGTCGTTCCGAATTAATATTTGGAATATTGTGGTTATTTCTATGTATATATATTTTGGGATTCCCTGGTTTGGGATTTACAGGAAAAAGATTGGCATATTTCCCAGTTTTTGGGTTGACCAAAAACAGAGAAGATGCTGCCGAATTTTTCCGTAAATTTAATTATATTTTAAAAATGATTTTAAAATGGATTTCTATATATATTAAATATTTGGATTTTGGGCGACGACCGTATCGGTCAATGGGCCCGGCTAAGTGCAAACAAAACCGGCTTCGCCCGGACGATGAGGCATTAGTCTAGTTGACGATTGGACCATATCTGAGACTCATCAAATATTTATATTGATCTTATTTTATTAGTACTATTTATTTATTCATATTTAATTTATAGGAAGTTTAGGACTAACGATCGTTTTTGTCTTATTTCAATTTATGTAAATAAATTGTAATGGGCATAAGCCCAGCTGGTTGTTAGTTCTATGGCTTGTAATTTAGTAGTGTAGGATTTTTGGTTAATTGCTGTTTTGCGAGTTTTTGTAGCATACGAATAAATCGGATAAAAGTTATGTTCATATAAAAATTAATAAGTTTTTCTCACATAAAATCTACAAGTTTTAATATTAACAAACGATCATGTATTTCTCACTATAATAAGAAATTTAGTGTTATATTTATAGTTACTAAAATACAAAGTTTTAATCAATTAAATTAGTATCGACGAGTTTTCCAAAATACAAAGTTTAAAACGATCTTTCTCTCGTTATTAATACCACGCACCAATAATCGTATTTTTGTTCGTGTTTATTAATAAAGAATTAAAATGGATTAGGACACAATTAGAGATTTCAACTAGCGTAGCTAGATTGGTAACCCTGGTTTCTGAGTCAATTTCTCGAATGTAGGAATTCGAGGACGATCCTAATTTTCCAACTCGAAGTCTTCATCCTCTCCAGTCCAGTCTATTTTGAGGCAAGTATAGTTTGTGTTAGTTTACAGTTATTTTAATAATCGTTTATTGCAAGTTTAAACCACGATGCAAACACGAAACTCTCTCTGAGAGCACTGATTGTGACTACTGTAACTTATTGGGGACTGGGGGAATAGAGTAATGTTTATGACCACATCCAACTGTAACTTAGAACTATATTAGCTTACCCCTCACACACACGGAGATAAGCCGAATTGTATCAATAGGATACAACTGTATATCCCAAGCCGGTCATATTCATTGCCTATTCAAATCACACTATTTTACTGCTAGAAAACTGTTCATTTCTAAACTGTTTAAAAGTGCATGATTCTATTATTTATTTTTACTGTTTAAATTAGCATGAATTGTACTTTGCTCCTCCTGACTGGAGATACATTTTTAGGGGACTTTGAGGATGCTGAGCTGTTATACAGTAGTTACTACGACCCTGTTCTGTACCCTGTAGTGCTGCCAGAGTCCCCCTTGGAGGACGTTGGGACTGAGGCCGATGAGCCGACTGATTAGATAGCTTTTCCTTTTTCCAGCTTTGTTGTCTATTTAAAACCCTTTTATTTGAATTCAGTTTTATGTCAGTATATTCAAATTTCAGTTGTATTTGATTTCAAGTTTAATAAAGTTTATTTCCGAATTTGAGTTGTGACAAATATAGATGTTGTTGTATGGTTACCTGCTAATGGAACAGCTTACTGCCGCCGTCTAAACAACGGTGCAGGCTGGGCATGATCGGTTCGACCCAATTAGTTGGGATCGGGTCGTGACAAGTGTTCTATTCCGACAGTTTTTTGGGAACTTTGGTTCGAGTTCCCGAGAAATACATAGGGTTTATCTCGATTCTAACAGAAGGGTTTTGTAGGGGGTAGGGTTGTCGTAATACATGACCAAGCGGTTCTTGAAACGACGAACTAACGACGGAGAAATCACGTTGTGAAGTGGGGTGGAAGGCTGAACTGTTGCTCTTGCTCGGGATACTGTGGCCGCTCGACCTCTGCTTTACGGCGGCTCAGGCCGGTGTCTGCCGGCGGTGGTGGCGCCGGGGCGTTCGCCGGGGTCGGGGGTTGTCGAGGACTTCGGGTCGAGGCCGCGACGAAGAGTAGTTAGGGTTTGGGGTTCCCGATTTCGTGTTATGCCTGCCGATCCCTTGTATAAGTATACTCGGTTATACTTATTGTTACTCTCTGGCCAAGGCGGGTCGGGTATCACTCCGTGGGCCGGACTCAGCTACTGTTCCCTTCGGGGAACAGTAGGCTGAGTTGTTTTTTTTGTAAATATATATGTATATATACAAATATCTATAGCATTTAATAATTATATGACCTAATAAAAAAAACCTAATAATTTAACTAAACCTTATAAAATATTTTAAAGAAATTATTTGGCAAGTGGGTAACCACAAAAATATTTACACAGGCTTTTCATTTAAATAATAGTGACTTTCTATATCTAGCTATTTACTAAATAATTTGATTAGTGCAACATATTATAAAAATATTTAGAATAAAATATAAAATTTCTAAAAATTTAGTAATCACTTAAAAATGTATTTTTGAGTGAGATTGTGCAACAATACTAAGTGTATCATTTGTGTTGCTAATTTGCTATATAAAAAATTACACAATTAAATATTAAACTTGTTAAAAAATATAAAATAATTCAACACCACATAAATAACCAATAAAAAAATATAAAATAATTCTCCAAATTTTGGGGGATTACATCCTACCCAACTTATAAAAATTTTGTCCTCGAAATTAAAAATAATCTTAATATCAAAAATAACAATGGTATATACGAGAAAAGAGAGGCACGTCAAATGTGCCTTGGTTTTTTTTTTTTTGAAAGGCTGGCAGGGTGATTATAATGGGATCCAAATTGCCATCATATTCTACAAGGTTGAGTATCCTTTATCCGAGGCTCTACCCAACTTATAGAAGTTGGCTGCTTGAAAAAAAATCGTCGTTACAAGACTCCTAGAAATTCAACTCCAAGGAAAAATGAGAATAATAGCGCTCATGTCCACAAACAAGGATCCTAAGGGATGCCTGGATATTGCCACAACGTTCTTGGTCAATAACTTACTAAAAGAAAATTATTACAACTTAACGCCTCCCTATTGGCCATGCTTCCAACAAACTGGTAAAAACCTCTTATTTGACTATAACTAGAACGCCTTGGTACAGTGGGATTGGAGTCTTCGCATAACACGGGTAACTAGTGATGGGATTGAAGAACTTTAGGGGAAGAATAATTCATGGGCAAGGAGGTGAGGGTCTTTAATAAGCGCAGGAACCTTGCTATAGAATTAGAATAGGTAAAGTTTGAACCTTCAAGCATAGTGACTAACATGTGCGAGTTGGTTAAATAGGATGTAAGACTTAAAAATGTGTCTTCCGTGATTTTCGTGTATAAGTAGCACATGGGGTCTCAATTGCGTGGTACCCCAGTGATATGTGCATAGTGGGCTTCAAGTGGGTCATAACCATATATTGGGTTGAAAGATTTGAGTCGAGGTTGGGCCTCTAGTTGAGGTCGGAAGTTCATTGATATAACGGTAAGGGTTATAGATGGTCATTCTGATCTGAAAGTCGCATCATAAAAATAGGGTACAAGGGGACGTGCTTGTGTGGCACATGATATACCTAGATGATGGTTGGCTCGTCTAGGTCTCACATATGAAATTTGTTGGAAGAAAAGACTAGTGTTGTGCTCCCAATTTCAAAGTCTCGGTAGGAGTACCTATAGTGCTAAGGATAGAAGTGGACTTTGTGAACCACTGAGTTATTTGCTTGATTTGAGAAAATGTTTCAAGTCGATGATTGTACCTTGAACATCAAACAATAGGAAAACGACTACGTATGTCATCCTTGTGCTTCCAAGTTGGCGAGGGGTGCCCTGATGACACATGTACCAGGGGGATTGAATGGTTCCCTCTCCTATAGCACACAAGACGGTTATGGATGGGGATAAAATAAAATAAAAAAAATTTAGGTACATCATGCAAGGATCTCTAACCACTAAGTAAAATCTCTGTAGTAAGATTGCTAGACTATAGTCAATAGATTTCTAGTGGTATCGAAGGTACTGCATATACATTGCCGCTGGTAACTAGTAATTTACACTAAGACAAGTATTATGTTATGCATGTTGACCAAGCTAATGAAAGTGTTGTTCTATTGCTAAGCCATGTCTAAAACAGATAAATGGCGTAACTAGAATAATACCTGCTAAATCTCCAACCTCAGGACAGGTGTCTATCACAGCCATGCTAAATGTATGCCCATGCCTTTGTCCATTTGTCTCCTGTCCATCATGTCTAACTTGTATAGGTTGGTCAGCTAAGTGTGACCCTCTAGGATAACCTCCATGTGATGGTTGACTGGGCTCTGCTATTGGTCCTGGTACTACGGGTCCTTGTATCCGTCGTTGTGCTGCCTTTAGTTGTTCTGTACAGTCTCGGGCCTTGTGATGATTGGAGCCACAAATTATGCATTGTCCTAATCTGCGACGACAATCCTTCATGACATGACCTTTCCTATGACAGCAGTGACATGTAAGAAGCTCATCAATTGGATAAGGTGATGCTCTTGTTGGTGGTTGAGTCATAGAATGTCTGATTGGTCCACCATGGATAAGGTTACTTGGCCCAGTTGCTGGAATATGGCATCGCTGAGCCTGTTGTATTTCCTTGTCAAAGAGTTCCTGACTTCTAGCTTCTTCTAACATTGCAACATGAGAAACCCTAGACTGCAATGTAGTATGCTTCTTGAGCTCTGGTGTCAATCCTTGGTGAAATCTCTTGGCCTTTTCCTGCTCAGTAGAAATCAGTGTCTCACTGAATCTGCTCAGTCGACTGAATTATGCATCGTACTCATCCACGGTCATGTTTCCTTGCTTGAGGTGTAGAGACTGATCATAGAGTGCATCGCGTACATGGATAGGAAGGAACCTCTCATTGAAGAGTTTGTAGAACTCTTCCCAAGTCTGATTGGCTCCCAAGCGTCTTTCTTCGGCTTTCTACCAATGATGGATATTATCTTCTAAGAGCAAGTCTACTGCGGTCATCCAATCATTTGTTGGCAACTGGGACGCCCTCAATAGCTTCTCTGTGCTGATAAGCCATGCGGTGACCTCTAGAGGTTCCTCGGTACCTCTGAAGGGCTTGGGATTCATATCCATGAAGTCATTGATAGAGCCCTCATATGGATGTAGAGATGGTACTGGTACCTGTGTCGGAGGTAGGGGACTAGTTAGTGCTTTCGTCATGCTCTGCCTCATCAGTTCAGCTTATTGCCACGGAGTATGTATTATGGCATACATGAACAGTGTAGTAGGGTTTCCATCCTCTGGTGGTGGAGGTATCTGTGGTCTGCACTGAGCTGGATACTGTTGAGTGAATGGTGGTAGAGGTGGTGGTACATTCTCTTCGGTTGGAGCCTCGGTAGTGTGTCCAGTCTGGATGACTGGTGGCACTTGAGTTCCCTGTTGTACCATCGATGGGGTCATGGTGGCCTGCGACTGTCCTGGCTGATACGGGGTCACCGGGGTCATTGGTAGGATCTCTCTCCTGAGTGGCTGCGTCACCAGACGCGATCGTCGAGGTAGGAACGTGTCCACTTCGAAGGTTCATCCTTCTGGCACGAAAATAGAATAATGTTAGAATAGATTCGAACAAGTTATAGGTCAAGCAGTTGAAAAAGAATTGTCAACATAGTTGCAGGTGAGATATTGGGGAGCTAGTTGATTATATCTCATTCTATATAAAAATTATAAAGAGCAAACCAAGTACACTAGGTTGATCAGAACATCATGCACCGGTTCTGATAGACAATATGTCAGTGGGGTACCTCCAATAACATATATGTCATGATCAAGCTCGAAAATAAATAAGCTTGCAAATCTAGGCCATGATAGCTGTATTTGTCAAGATGGTAGAAGATCAGTTCGTGAGATGATGAAAGTAAATATAGAAATTGTAGTCCTTTAAGAATTCGAAGTTTTGATCGGGGTTCGTGCCTATACATTCGTCCTACTGTCTTCCGGTCTGAGGCAATGATGATGGTCAGGGAAGTGTTATGTATTGAGGCATTCTACCCAACTTATAAAAGTTAGTCTAGTAATGTAGGAATGATGGTACATGTCTACCTAGTACGAGTCATCATCCTAACCTCTACCAAGCATGAATTATGCTGATAGTATGGAGGGTCAGATATGAGGCAATACAGGTAAATCAAAGAATGTTCGAAAAGTTTGGAGGTCAAAGGAGGCAATAATCATGGATGAGATACTATTCTTATTCCTATATGCAGGCTTATTGGGCACAGTCATGTAACCCAATAATATTTTCTAACCTGCATGGACCACCACAAAAACATGTAACGCCCCAGTCCCAAAATACTTAGGACCAAGTACGTAGACATGCCAGCTGCATATATACGATGAATACTCCAATATATGGAATCCTCGTATATACATAAGCTGTAATAATATAATCGCAGGCCAGAAAATTAGTAAACTATATCTCACCCACAGCAGATACAAAAGATATAAGAAGTCCAAATAAAATAAATGAGTGAGTCAAAAGATAGCCGGGTGGACATGCCCACACCAAACAGCTATAAAATAATCTCAAATACAGTAGATGTCCACTATAAGTCTCATAGAATAACATGAATATAGATGTCAGCGGGAGATGCCTTGTCATCAAGGTAGAAAGGATCCAGTATCGATCCATACTCCTGCGGGAAATCGTCTATACCTGGAGAGGTCAACAGGTCCTCAGAGGGACGTAACAAGATACAGGAAGAACATGCCATATGAACTGAATATAAATGCACCATAAAATAAAGATAAAGTAAAAGTGTCCAAACCATATCACGACTTAATATCCCATCATCGAAACAGTAGGCTACCCCTACAAACAAACAAGGACAAGGGGTAACATATTATTTCGCGATGTGACATTTTTCTATGCCATGATTGGAACATGAAATTGCTAAGGTCTCCTAACCTTTCTAGTAGGCAATTAGAAGACATCTCGATGTATGGGCAGGTGAAGGCTGACTCCCACTGTACAAGACAATAACCCACAACACGCACACGTCAAGTACCAATGCTATCAGCCGGCATAACTCGAGGCTAGCGGCCCACGTGACCCATCAGTCCACATATCTCGAGGCTAGTGACCCTCGCGACTCGACTACCGTAGTACGCAGTTACTACAGTTGTTGGATTTGGATAGTCCATACATTTAACTGTCTTCTCCCTCCCAAGGTCACTAACAGAAGGTAGTTCGCTAAGACTAAGTCCATATGCAAAAACAAGAAGAAAAAAAATAACTGAAAGCAAAGCAAAGTAAAGTGAACTAAAAATAGCAAGTAATGGATCCAATTAAGAACAGATAATAAATATGCAGTAAATAAATAAATAAAGGTGCATATAATTATAACAGTAAATAAGGCAAGGTATCTTGCCTGAGGGTGGTACAAAAAGTAGCTAAATCCAACAATCAGTATCGTCAGCACGAAAGTCAAAATCCACTAGGAGCTCTGGATGCTGAAACAAATATCACGAACGAGTTTGGAATAAAAGATATGCCTAGGAAATGTCTGTCCAAAAGTTAAATTCTGGAACAGGGGCAAAATCGTAATTTTGGGTCAAAGCGATGTCCGCCGTTGGACCCGTTTTGTACCGAAACGCATGCCAATGTCTACGGTCTCTAAATTCGTCAAAGTACATGTATACAGATCCGTTTTGAGGAAACAAACCCAATGGTATGTCCAATTTTGGATTTCGATGAGCCGTGCACAAAATCGCTCGTTGGGTCGGGTTGTGGGCCCGCCAATTTGGCGTTCCAATCAACCTTCTCAGAATCGGACCAAACTTGGTATACAGGACCAGAAAAATGATACGGTCCTGCTGGCACAAGTTTTACGTCGATCCGACGAACGTGCACAAAGTTATGGTCAAGTTTGCAAAATATTGATACGGGGGTATCCCGACGGATACGCACTGATTTCGTCGTGCACGTACAACGAAATCGAGTCTCGTCAGTTCCCACACGTCGGTAACATCCATACGCGCCTTTCGATGCGTATAGTGTACGACCACATCGCCCGGTTTGTCGGGGGCGTACCCCGTATCGGGAAAATTTTCTAAAATTTTAATATTTTGAAAACAATATTTTTGTCAAATTCAATCATGAATTACTTACCGTATAATGATCGAAAATCCGATCTAAAAGATGCGTTTCATTCTTGGTTATATTGTTAATGACTGTCTTCAATTGGTTTGTTGAAACTGTCAGTATTTGGGTCAAAATTTGGCTTCCAAGTCGTGGGTTGGGACTGCTCTAAAACTATTATATTCCGACAGTTTTTCAGGAACTTTGGTTCGAGTTCCCAAGAAATACATAGGGTTTATCTCGATTCTAACAGAAGGGGTTTGTATGGGGTAGGGTTGTCATCATACCTGACCAAGCGGTTCGTGAAACGACGAACTAACGATGGAGAAATCACGTCGTAAAGTGGGGTGGGAGGATGAACTGCTGCTGTTGCTCGGGATACTGTGGTCGCTCGACCACTGCTCTGCGGCGGCTCAGGCCGGTGTCTGTCGGCGGTGGCGACGTCGGGGCATTCGCCTGGGTCGGGGGTTGTCGAGGACTTCGGGGTCGAGGCCACGGCGAAGAGTAGTTAGGGTTTGGGGTTCCCGATTTCGTGTTATGCCTGTCGATCCCATGTATAAGTATACTCAGTTATACTTATTGTAACTCTCTGGCCAAGGCGGGTCGGGTATCACTCCGTGGGCCGGACTCAGCTACTGTTCCCTTCGGGGAACAGTGGGCTGAGTTATTTTTTTTTTGTAAATATATATATATATACATATATCTATAGCATATAATAATTATATGACCTAATAAAAAAAACCTAATAATTTAACTAAACCTAATAAAATATTTTAAAGAAATTATTTGGCAAGTGGGTAACCACAGAAAAATATTTACACAAGCTTTTGATTTAAATAATCGTGACTTTCTATATCTAGCTATTTACTAAATAATTTGATTAGTGCAACATATTATAAAAATATTTAGAATAAAATATAAAATTTCTAAAAATTTAGTAATCACTTAAAAATGTATTTTAGAGTGAGATTGTGCAACAATACTAAGAGTGGCATTTGTGTTACTAATTTGCTATATATAAAAAATTACACAATTAAATATTAAACTTGTTATAAAAATATAAAATAATTCAACACCACATAAATAACCAATAAAAAAATATAAAATAATTCTCCAAAATTTTGGGGGATTACATAGCCTGGATGGTCTGCAGGGCTTGTGGTTGTTGGAACATCTTATTGCATCTTGTTAGTAAGTAGGCCTGTGATAACCCTAGTTAGTTAATGTATCAAGACGTACTCATTACTTAGCCGTGATTTCATTGGATGGAGTCTAACCCAGTCTAGTCTCGTCCTGATCCTGTACAAGATTGTTACATGACCTGAATGCTTGTGCTTTACTTTTTCGATAAATGGTGGAAACCAAGTTCCGTTCAGACAAAGGGTTACAACCCCGGTCCTTGTTTGGTTTAAGGGTTGTAACTTGGATATCTGAATAGTCTCATGGTTAACTTATCGTATATCATCATGATTGACCATATCTTCAGTTTTCTTTTATTATATTATTATGTTTTGTGCTAATTGCTGGTTTTAGTTCTTAAGTGAGGCCTCCTTTATGGCACTTGCTCTTTCTCGGATCTGACCCAGCTGGTTTTGTATTGCCAAATACCGGAGTAGCACCAGAGGGTCTCCCTATCTTCCAGCCAGATGGTGACCACCAGACGTAACCCTAGCAACGAGTGGGTTTTATTTTTGCTCTCCCACTCTATTATAAAAATATTCTTTTGAGGCATTTAGCCGACAAGCACGTGTTAGCTCGATTGCACTTTACTTACTGTCTATCCACGGACTGTAACATGATTGACACTTCCTAGGGTTGATCACGTATGATTGAAACTCTTTCTAGTCTTCATATTTTGTATGACTAGCTTCATGATCATCCAAATATGTAATGTATGGGATGCCTTACTATTGTATATTTGGTGCTCTGACATCTTACAACTGTTATTACTTGCTTATGATTAAGGCAATAGGCTTGCTTATGATCATAAGAGACTGATGGCTTGTAGTTAAACCCTCATGTATCTAGACAGTCGTGACCGTATAGCGAGGTAGGTTGTACTTCAATATACGTAGCTAGCTATGTCTGCCCCCGCTCTCCAGTATTCTGGTTCTGGGCGTTACATAAGGCAAAGGTGGCGTGGTCGAAGGCTAGTAAGTGGTGTGGTGTGTCAATTCCCATGACAAAACTTTTCTATCGTCTGGTACGTATCGTATTAAATATATATTAATTTCTATACAGTTGGAAAAAATGTTTATATTTAATAATAAATAATATATTTTAACAGGTACAGAAGTTAGATGACCCCAACATGGTAACCGTCTTCCTAGTCACCTATAAACGGAAGGGTGAGTTCATCGACGAGAAGGCCAGCAAAATATATGTACGTACTACTTCCCTATGTTAATTTAAGTACAATTCTGCATTAACATATATACGCACTACTTCTCTATGTTAATTTAAGTACAATTCTGCATTAAATTGTTAATAATAAATAAATCCCTTAACATATTATAGACATGTAGTAGATATCTACGTGGTTAGTAATAAATACCTTAGACATTAGCACAAAAAATTTCTAGGAGGACTATGTTAGGCTACGTGATTAGGCGGCTGCTAGTGCGCCTGCAGAGGGAGCTGTTGCTAGTGCACCTGCAGAGGGAGTGGCTACTAGTGTACCTGCAGAGGGAGCGATTACTAGTGTGCCTGCTACTCCATCGCTGGACGAGCTCTAGATGACCGCCGTTGGTGGTCTTCAGTAGGGTACGTACTACGGTACGAGATCCTATGGCACCTATTTTGCGACGGAGTCATCCAAGGCTCCCTCTGTCAGTGTGTACTCTTCGTTGTAGGCTTTGCAATCTTCGGTACAAGTCCAGAAGATTATGGAGCAAGTCATCGAGTTATGTGAGATGATGCAACGAAGGTCAAAGCTGCCCCAGGCCTTGCAGAGAGACGATCTGGATGCCCAACTGCGAGCATTGGAGCAGGGAGTTTCGCATGGTTCACCGTCGACGTCCACTGATCCAGCTGATTCTACTTCACCGCTGACGACTCCTCTGCTGCCATTATCATCAGATCCGGTGACGTTAACGCCGGAGATGTATGAGTGCTTGCTGGCCAGAGGAGATATTCTTCCTTCACCTTTTCCCGATGATCATTAGTCATTTTTTTTCATGATTGTGTGTTGGCCCATTATTGGGTGTTTGTGTAGACTTTGTGTCGAGTTTTACCATTGTTTGTAGAAAAAATTATGGATGTTGGACTATTTTTATAGTTATTGGACTTATTATTTCTATGTGTTTGTATAAACTATGTGTTAGATGATTGATTCTTGTTTATGCTGTTGCTGGATTATTGGATATTTATGTTGCTGGATCTCATATATGCAGGGTTGAATTGTTCTTATTTTGATTCTACTGTATTTTTTCTTCAGATTAGCGAAGTTCTGCGACGTTTTACGATGAGTAGGACGTTTCTATTCAGTATCCGAACGTTGCTAACTGCGTATCCGAATGTCACTAACTATGTATCCAAATTTTTGCTAAATGTCGCCAAAATCCTGGCATGGAGCCAGCGAGAAGCGTAGCAAAACGTCGTTGATGCGTCGCTAATTCATGATGTTATATTGCTCCATCGGTATACGTCGCTAATTCAGCGACGTCGCTAAACAACGTCGCCATGGAGATGTTTTACAACGTTTTGACCATCTACGACTATGTAAAAAGTGATGTCGGTTATTCGTCACTAAAGACGTCGCTAATTATTTTTAGCGACGTTTTGTGCCTAATTAGCGACGTCTTTTGACGTCGCTAATATCAGTTATTCCAATAGTACAGGTACTACTGGTTGTAGTCATTGGAAGATTGTCTGATTTGTTGGTGGAGACGCTACTGTCTTGCTACAACAGCAATTGATGATGATGTTAGCATAAGTATGTCCTGGAGCAGGCACATTGTGCCTAACGATCGTCTCTCCCAATTTGCATTTATGATTAATCACGTCATGCAAATCATGTAAAAAGAAATTCATATTTACACCCACTTCATGCGTGAAGCCAAGCTGGGCACATGGATGTACATGTGAATGATGCACTCCCTGACCTAATTCTTGTGTATATGATACGCTTAGGTCATTGGTAGAAGACTATTTATGAGGCAGACCCACTTCACGCTCACAACCGAGCTGGGTGGATGAGGATGTTTTCACAATGTTTGTCATCTAGCTTGGTTCCTACTAATGAGATGCACCCAAGTTGTATGGAAACTTTGAGAACTTGTCCATTATGGGCGCAATAGCACCTGAGTCAGTTTTGTACAGCTTGCCGTCAGCTGTGCACATTACTGTCAACGTAAAATTCTTACTTGTTGTTGGTGTAGCACGTTAAGCACGCACGGCGCGTGCTACCTAGGACTTCTTCGTACTAGCCCTCGAAGGCACATAGTACTCATAATCCAAATTTTGCTTGCCAAGTGGGCAAATAATTTTTTCAAAGACATAGGACCTTCCCTGGACCGTAGCTCCGTAAGCGGGAGAGGGGCTGTGCCTTTCCTCTTGCACTGTGCCTCAGATTGAGGACACGTGGATTGGGGTAGCAGTTGGCACTGCGCTTTCCAGACCCATGTGCCAACTAAGGGGCAAAAGTGATATCGTGTACAGGCGCATTGAGTACGCCGCAACTCGAGGATGCTTGTAGCGCGTCCCCTTCAACTTTGCTATAAGGCATAGTGCTCTTAGGTACTAAGGTCCAGCGAGTCTTCTTCGAGTTTGCTAGCGGCTTTGAAGGACTCGCACTGCCTTCAGAGTGCAAGTTCTCAAAATATTGTTGATCGAAGCAAACGACCAACATCTTTTAAGAGGACCCGAGCATAGCATCATCTAATTGCGTCACTACCATCTCGTTAGAGGTGAAGAAAGTCCCCAGAAGAGTCACAGTGGACAAAAGTTGGATAAAGTTTTTGTATTAATCAAACGAAAAGACTACAAGAGAAGTCCAAAACCAGAAATCTAAGTACAAATGGTTCTGGAAAAGTATGACGATGGAGATCGAACACTGTAGTGGTTCCTTTACTTCGTTGACGATCTGACGCCGAGAAGGAATTGCTCTGACTCTCTGGATGTGTCTATGTGGATAATCTGGGCTGGAGATGAAGAGTTGAAATGAAGGAAGGCCCTCTATTTATAGGCTGGTGAGAAAAATAACCCATGCTCGTATATATGATGTGCGCACAGATTTTTGGCTCACAGGGATGCTTCGCACATGACTTTGAAACTGAGTCTGTTATAACTACACTATTGGACTGCGGATGATCTGACATGTGGCAGTTGTTGAGATTCGTTTGTTACAGAGATCTTAGTTGGTTGGCACTCGTTCATAGTCATGACTGAGTCAATGACACGTAGTGCGTATGCATTGCTTAAAGATCTTGTTTGTTGTAACTAATTGGATTTGACTGTGCCTAAGAGGTATTGTGTTTTTTTGTCGGCCATGTGGCATCCATCGGCAGATATTGTTAGATGAAAATTATCAAATATCAAATATCCAATTAGTTACATATTGTGCCAACCCTTGGAGTTACATATTGTGTCAGCCTTTGGAAGCACAGTATCCCAAAGGCATAACACCCAAAGGCACAATCTCTGGAAGGACAGTGCCTACGAGAGCTGTAATTTTGAGTGCTACGTGAGCTGCGCTTCTGAGTTCCATGGAATTTATGCTTTTTGGGTGCTACGCTCCTTCATCGAGTCGACAATGGATGTCTAGCAACTCATATCTAACATCTGACACCTCACATATGACAACTAACAACTGATATTTGATAACTGTCAGCCGACACAATATGTAAGCGTGCCATAAATGCTGAAGTGATGGCATGGAGTTCTGTGCTCGCGAGATTGCGCCTTTGGGTGTTATGTCTTTGGGATACTATGCTTCCAGAGGCTGCGCTTTTGGAGGCTGAGCCCTAGGGCCATTGTGTTCCACGAGGTTGTGCTTCTGAATGCTGCACACTTAGGATATTATATTCCAGGAGGCCACGCTTCTCAAGGCTGCACCCTTTAGGGTACTTGGGTCAAATTCCCAAAATTCTGTCGCTATGTAGGGTCTAAAAATGATGAATTTTGACCGAGACTTGGTCAAACCATTAATGTGGAAGATTCATTGCCATTAATATAAGGTTTATTCCATTAATCCAAGGCCTTTGACTATCTGCCACTTGGCGCATGGGTTTGACCGTACTTGGCCTATAAATAGGGATATGTTTAAGGGAAAAACTCAATCTTTTATTCCTCATCCCCTTTTCATGCCGAAGACTACATTGTACCTCGATGACTGTAAGCTTTTTCAATCACGAGTGTACCAATCGTGGACTAGGATCGTAGATCTCTTTATTCAAAGAAGTGGTTAGTTTAATAATGGACTTTGTCAGAAGATAGAGATAAGATTGTCTAATACAAGTTGAGCAGTCTTTATTTGTGTAGTGTACTAGTTGCGTTCTATCCCCAGACGACGTTGAGTGCCATCGGAGTAGCCAAGATATTGATTACAGGGTTTGGGCTGATTGCCAATCAGAACCCCATTCTACCAGTAGCCCATACACATGGCTGGCCGACTGCGCATGCTCCCAGCGTCTGATTCACATGGCAGAGGAGAGACCTGCACTTATCTTAAAAAATTAATGCAGGACCGGTTCTGTAGATAGATGGATTTTTTCTTATGTAATCATGAATATCAATGAAAATCTATTTGTATAATAGACTTCCAATAATATTGTAATCATGAATATCAATGAAAATATCTTCTGCATGCGTTTGTAGTATTGTGCAGTAGCTTTTAGGTGCATATGTCTCATCATCTGGCTGCACGCACCGTTTTGCCTCCATAGGGATGTGCTTTTTAACTCTACGCCTAGTTGTCTGTAACGCAGGATGTGTGTAACGTTCCTATGCTTCTACAATAACAAGAAATAAATCCAAGCGGTTCATGAAGGAAGAAGTTTGTAGATCATGATAAGGAAAAATTATAACAAGTTCAAGGAGTGATTTTGCACAACTAGATGGCATGATTTAGGTAGTCACCTAGGGTTCATTTCATAGAGACTGGATAAGAAAATTTTGAAGGGGACCAATTTGGTATCTAAGGTGATATAATATTAGGCATAAGGAGATATAAAAAACAAGGATTTGTTTCTTGAATTTATGGTATTCTTAGGAAAGGAATAGGGTCTTTCAGAATTACATACTTAGAAGATTTGTACTAACAAATAACAAAACTGTTATCGCGAATGTAGAATAGAAATTACAAAATGAGAGGTTAATTATACGGTCTGAGGCTACAACTTCTGATCACTTAGGTTCATAAGACAATCAAACAGGCTGAACAAGACATACTAAGTCATATTATGGTATAGCTTATCTAGTCGGCTTCCCTAAGATAACATATGATTACTAAAATATGATTAGTCGATCTTAAGCCAGAATCTAACCCATTCTATTGATAACTCCTTTGCCTCATTTTTACTAGTTCATCCCATTCTATAGCCTAGCTTCACCAAATGTAACTTCCAATAACACGATATTAAATTGTTTTTTAATATAATCTGGTAAGGTCTTTAACCGTCCTCGATCCTTGAAAATAGTGTGTAATTCCTTGACAACTTCCTCCTTCTACAATAACTTCTTCCCCTAAATGTTTTACCATCTATCATTTACATGTCAAACCTTAGATTCCCTCTATTAATCTATTTAAGGATGCTCTACTTCTATTTCACTCTCACATCTCTATCTTGTCATTTTTATTTCTTTCTCATCCCATGAACGTTCTGTTTCTAGTCAGTCTTTTGAATATCGTAATCTTGATCATGAGTCTCAATAATATGTGATATGATATTCCTATCATCATACATGATTGTCACGACAATTCCCTAACTTCACTTTTGTCTGCTACAAAATTTGTATCATCTATTTCCTCGAGCTAGCCTCCTCATCCTTTCTTTGAATATCAACTTCAAATGGTAACCACACAACTTGCTTAAGTCATATCCATTATGTAATCCTTGCGACATCATCATATGTCATCTTTATCGTAATCCTCATCTCCATTAACACTCCTCGATTTCCATATTCCTTAAAAAAAAATTTCTATTATTTCGTCAATGCTCCTCTTTAACTATTCATCCTAAATATAATAATGCTCATGTTCTTCTTCTCCTTTTACATCCACTACATATGCCTTAGACCAATAGACTGTTTTAGTCACAATTCATGTACGATTCCTAACTAACCTGTATCGATGAAGGGTTTACTAGTCTACTACTTAAGGTAAGGTTTTCTAGTCTACTATCAAACCCTTAACTATGACTAAGCACAAGAGATGAGAAAGTCACAATCGATCCTTAAACTCAATACTATACTCTTATAAGTCTAAATCTCTTAGCAGTATAATCAATGATCTATCTTTCCTAACTATAAACAAGCTATACAATTCTTACAACACGTCTAACCCTCTTATACCTTCTTGCCAGGTAAAGGTCGAGGTTGAGTTAAACAAATTCTTAGATCTAGTACCCTTGACATAACATGCTCTCATGGTCAATCCTCTATTCCAGGTTCCTAATAGGTTATTTTAAGGCTAGTCTCAAAAATTATAGAGATGGCTATCTAAACTATCTCAAAGCTACTTACTCTATCCTATACTACTACATTACAAATCACTTTGATATTATCAATCTATGATAATCTTTAGAGTAGGTCATTTAGGCTGCATATCCTAGAAAATTTCTTCCCCCTAACATATGCATTATATTCGTGATTTCTATATCTTATATGTAAATATCCTCAAAATCGAATACATTATGATTCCAATAAAAAAATTATCTATTCAGGTGTAGTATGGTGATATTAGCTCACATATGGTCACTGGGTCCCTGAGTAGCCCCAAATAAGTTATTTTGGTATTTTTAAAAAAAATTAGTGGTTAAAAATATATTTTAATGGTGATATTCACATATGGTTAAATTTTTTGGATAATTGATATGGATGGGTTTATTATTTTATTGGTTTTCAGGATTTACTTTAACGTCATTCGGAGGTATTTTAGGACCAAATGTTTTTATTTGGGCTCTAGTGGTTAAAAATATTTTCTATAATTTTATAGGATTTTTCTAGAATTTTAGGAATTTATTTAGAGTTATTTTGATTTTAAATGGGTTAAAATTCATTTTTTGAATTTATTTACACAGTCAGCACCCTGGCCCACCCATCAGCTACCCAGGCCGATCGAAGCAGTCCATGTGTCAGCCTAATTAGTAGCTGACTGTGCAACTTCCTTATATGGAAGCTGGGCTCCAACTCGGTGCGAGCCAACTTGGGTCGCCATCTGGCCATCCAATTCTGGATGGGACGCACCAGATAACGATACTTGGTGGGCTAAGCGCGGCTCAAGCCACTGCCTCGGCTCGGTTATATGTATATGTATAGTTTATCTAGAAACCTATTTCTTTTGGCCGATTTTGGAGCTTTTTGATCTCGGTGATTCCTCTACTTCGCGGAGCGATTGCGGACAATCCTGACGTCTTTTTCACGTGCCATTTTTTTATTGGAATCATCTCGAGGTCAGTCTTCATAATATCTAATTTATTTTTTGATATTTGTTCTGTGAATTTTTGGAAATTTATTTAATTATCGGTTGTCCAAAACATAATACATCGCACAGTTTTCAAGATTTCGAGAGATTCTAAACTTTATTTTGCAATCCGTTTAAATTTTTGAAAGCTAACATGACAATCTACAACATATAATTTTTCCTAAAATTTATAAATTATTTTATTATATTATTAAATTCGTTGAACTCAGATTTGACCGATGATTCATCGATTTGGTCACGGTTAGCCATAACGGCAATAACTTTTGCTCAAATCGTTATTCTATGGTAAGGTCAATTCCAATACACTCGTGGTGTTGAAATCTACTGAGATGCACCCTCAAATTTTCTAGTTCATGATGGTTGACTAGTTAGTCAATGGTACGTCTCGATTTGTATGCCATGGATTCCAAAATTGGAACCATAACTTTCTACAGACAAATTCCCTTATTTGAATTATATTTCTGATGATTATTAGGTTATATTAGATTTTTAAGAAATTTATTTTAGAAAAATAACATTATCTAGGTTAGTCCAGTAGCCATTTTTCGTGATCTTTAGATTAGTCATTTTAGAACTAACTTATGGTTTTCATTCACGGTTCGTGGTACAATGATATGATATTGTTTGTAGCCGATAGGCTGGAGTTCCTCTCGTCCTTGATTGTGAAAATGGTTTGTCCACGAAATCAGGCAAGTTTTACTATGGCGCTATGTTACCTTTATTTTGTACTACATGTATATTTATATCGTTTCTTTATGGTTACTTCTTCATATATCATGTTGTCACTATTCTTGATTTACCATGATTGATTACTTATGCACGAGCATTGTCCTTCTCCAGTTACTTGTTTATGTTCACCTGATATACTTGTTCACTACGTTGTATTGTGACAACATATTTATCCAATTTACTTGTATTGTTATTTATAGTGAGCATATTTTCTTGTGAGTTGTGGGCGGGGGAACCTATGAGCATACATGTCGTATACATTACCTGTATAAATCACTTCCTGTATAACCTGAACAATATCAATTGTGCACCACGCGTACGATTGACATATATCTTAAGCCGTCTATATGCAGAAATCTAGTATTCTAAAACATACAATACACGTGATTTCTTATTGCTTACTGTCACTACAACAAATAGGGCATACAATAGCAGTTTATCTATAGCGTTCAAGCCTCCCTGCTATAGAATATCATCATCAATAGCGTTCCTTCTACAGTGCTATTAAAATAGAATACAATAGCAGTTTATCTATAGCGTTCGAGTCTCCCTGCTATTATAATATAATCATTCATAGCATTCATATTGAAGTGCTATTAAACGTTCATACAATAGCAGTTTATCTATAGCGTTGAAGCCTCCCTGCTATTAGAATGTCATTATCAATCGCGTTCATTATGTAGTGCTGTTAACAGAACTTTATATAGCGTGTTATGAACGTTGTTAAAGGTATAGTTTTTTTTTCTGAACGTTGCTATGCCCGTATGTCTAGGGGTGAGCATTATTCAGTTTTTGGACCGAAATTCGAATCGAACCTAACCGAATAAGAGATTCAGTTCTGTTTGAAAAAATTTCGGTTCGGTTTCGGTTTCGAAAATACTAAAATTTCTTATTCGGTTTCGGTTTCGGTTTAATCCCACTAACCTTTCAGAAATTTTATCTAAAATTTCTCTCCCTGGTAAACCGAATAAATTTTTTCAGTAATATATATACGAAATATATCTTTGTATATTTAGTTACTATATATATTAACAAATTAAATTTAAGAATAAACTGAAATATTGGTTTAAAACAAATAAACTAAAAATCGAACAGATTTATTCCGTTCGGTTTGGTTCGGTACGGGATATTTCGGTTGGTTTCAATTTTTGTTATTCGATTTTTGGTTGAATTCGGTATTTGGTAATTCGCTTCGGTTAACCGAGTTAATCGAATGCTCACAATTAAACTATCTACTGTTCCAATCATGGGAGAAGCAACACAGTTTTCGTCGCTGGTTTGTTGATAAATTTTTGAATGTTTTTAGAAACTGATATTTTTGGTTGCTAGGGAGTTGGAAGAATCTTTATATTAGTGCCAACGTACTAGCCACTGAAATTTCAGTCACTTCCAAGACCTAACTCAGCCGAACACTAAAAAATTCTTCTCCACAAAACTCAAAATCTAAACTCATTTACCTTGTTTCCAATTTCTTTCTCCAAACCCTCCCCCCCAAAAAAAAACTCAAAACCTAAACCTAAACGTTCCAAACTTTTTTTTTTCCCTCTTCTCATATTCCACAGTTTTCGTCTCCCTCCAAATCAATTTTTTCTCTCACCATTACCCACTTAATCTCCCTCCATCTTCTTCTCTACATCAAGCTCGCACACGCTCGCCATAAAGGGAGGTTTGTAGGTCGCCATTCGTGTACGACAGCCATCACGGAAGATTTCACGTATGATCGCCATCATCCCTGGGGAAGATTTTTGTAGGTGAGTGTTCCGTATATGATCGCCCAAATTTTTTTCCAGGGTTTGTTCTTTCTGTTTTCTTTGTTCTCTGGAATTTTCATAGCCTCCGGACGGCGCTGCCCCATCGTGATTCCGGAGGGCGCTGCCCGCGTCAACCTATCCAACCGATTTTCCATCAATGCCTCCTCGTCTCCGCATCGACGACCCCCCTCCATCTCAGTCGATCTGACTCCAACTCGTGGCTGCTGCCCCCATCGCCTTCTTCATTATCTCATCTTCCTTAGATTTAGTAGGAGATCTCGACAGTATTCCCTCCAGCCGAGCGCACGCCTCGCCTGACTTATTCCCCTGCTATCAGCTACTTCGTCGATGGTTGTGCTGCTACAACCACAGGTAAACTTACATACTAATGTTTCTTGGAATTTTATTTGATTTTTTTTAGAGTTTATAGAATTCGGTTAACTTTAAAAATTAATTAATTTATTTTTTTCTTTGTTCCATATTTGTATATAATAATATTATATATAGGTCTTAGATGTTTGCGGATAGATTATCTAAGGATCTTAACAAATTTCCATGAACTAATTTTATTATAATCTCATGTCTGTATCCAATAGCTTACGTGTCTGTATCCACCCTTAAGCTTTTAAGTTTTCTTTGTTTAGATATGTCAGATTTTGTGCTAATCATTCAGCACTAACAGGTTCAGGTTTATCTTATAAACAGATCCGTATGAACGCATAAGAGACTGGGCAATAGCTTTGTATTCCACCACTAGGGCATATGGCTCAGTGTTACATTATAATATGAAGAAAGATTTGTTCCTTTACTAGAATATAATTTATGTTTTATGGGTAATTTTAAGTTAAAATATAATTTATGTTTTTTGTTAGGCAAAATTATTCTATTAGAGTTTGCCTCCATAGATTGTCAATAAGAAAATTATAAGCATGTTTTATTACATCTTAAAAAAAGCTTGTTCAAAGAGTGTACCAAGTTGAAGCAATAATGAATAGTCCATACAAGAGAATTGAGGTACCTATGACAGGGGAGAGAGTTTCATACTATTTAGTGGTTTTGGCGTGTCCGACCAGGTCATGGGACGGATTTCTAAGGTGATCTTGGATAGAGAAGGATAGGGTGATCTTGAAGGTAAATGGAGGACAAGGAAGAAATGAATCGGAATTTGTGTTGCAAGGACACATCAACACGGACACGACATTGATTTTGTTGTGTCATAGCATGTTTCCGATATGTGTCTGACACGAAATATCCTAAAAACCTACAACAATTTAGATTAGGCTTCGTCATAAGAGTGATTGTGTACATTCTGAACTAGGTGACAATGTTATGTTATATATCAATTTGTTTGAGCACGTCATTAGTTTAACATTTTGCATTCACTTTTTTCTGTTACATATTTTCGGTATACCTATATGAACAATAGATATTACACAAAATTGTGATTCTTGATTGATGAACTCATGCCAGCAGACTAAAACATATTTTACCTAGTGTTATATTTATTTATTTGAGAATAGTAGACATCCTCACTTAGGCAATTAGCAACAAAAAAAGTTTAAAGCAATTTCGACTTGTAAGTTGATGGTGCTTCTAATAGAATTTACATTGTGTGGTGGGTGCACTATACGACGCTTTATTGATATTGTTATTTGTTCTTGCGCTTTTGCTTATGAAACTTTTGCACTCTTTATTGATATTGCTAGGTTTTTGGGTCTCAAAATTCAATTTTCCTTATGAAAATTATTCCATAAATTGAGTGTGTTAAAATTATTTCGTAAATTGAATCTCAAAATTCAGTTTTGGATCTCACAAGAACTCTAAACTGTTATATTTCCAAAATTTCCAAAATTTATTTCTTTTTCCTGAATCGTAGCAAATTTTGACTTTATAACGTATTTTTTATTAATGTTAAATTACTAAAACAAAATTTCTATTTTTTAAATAGTAATTAGATTCATTCCAATTGCTAGGTTTTGACTTTCATAATTGTTAGCATTAGGTGTTTGTTTAAATTACTTAACCGTCTCATATATCCATAATTATATTCATATTGAAGGACATAATATGGCTAGTGTGAGTGAGAACTACCCCATTTTATATATGTGTTATGTAGAGGGTTTGTCATGAAAATTTTGTCAGTTTTTATATATGTAGCTTTCTTATGCTTCATACGTATATCGATGATATAATTCTAGCAGAAGAAGTCTTGGATGATGATGATGGTGTTTCTTCTACAACAAGTTCATTCACATATTGTGTTCATTTCTATTTTATGTATACTATAAAATTTTGGGTTCAAAGGTAGTATTCTGAATCTTGTTTCTTTTCCTTATACTTTTGTTGATAGCAGGAGGCAACACTGCATGTTCTAAATACAAACCCTTGGAAAAAGCAATAAACATTTTCACCGAGGTACGTAATTTAGATTACATAGAAGTTTCAGTATATTACATGGGGGCACTGTGACAGGGACTTTGACATTGGTATTAGAGCAAACTAGGTTCATATCACGGACATGGGTATATATGACGTAGATATTGTATGATTGAATTTTATCTTGTTGTTATTTCAGGATCCATGTACCATAATTCATCGTTGCTCTTGTTGATGCTTGGGCCATTAACCGTAAAAAGGTATAAGGTATTTTTGGAAGTTATTGTGTTCCTAATTTAGCATAATGTGGTACATTGTTTTTTTTATGTGTTATAGCAGTTATATTATCTTACCTCTTCGTTTAGACTCTTTATAGTCTAGGGGTACTTGAGGATGCTCCTCGGTTGCAAGAACTTAAAGTGTATAGTGAAAAGGCAGGTATACTACCTGCTGGCCGTCTAGATTTTATGGCATGGCCCTCTCATGTTCATTATGACCTTGGCTAGGAATTAGGCACCAACATGGAGGTTTGACGTAGGGTCGACAACCGGTTAGTAGAAGACATAGGTTTTGGAGGCAGTACAATTTGAGGTTAAGATGAGAGAAAAACATCTAAGATACTTTTGAAGTGGGCAAAGGAGACAGATGCACATGTTAGTAGAAGACATAGGTTCTTACACTGTTCTGAAAGGCGGCCTAGGCGGCCTAGGCGGCGCCTAGGCGCTAGGCCCCTGGTGCCCGCCCGATGTCGGCCTAGGCGCTCGCCTAGACCTCCCGACGTCTGACTATGCATGTTTTGGGATTCTATGGTCTATTTCTGCAATTTTTCGTTAATTTTTTAGATTTATTTATTTATTTTTGAACCGCCTAGATCAAGGCGTCCGCCTAGGCGCTACGCGGCAGGTGTCCGCCCGACTAGCGCCTAGCGCTTTTCACAACCTTGGGTTCTTTGTTAGGAGCTGGTAGAACTTGGTTACACTCTGATCGAGACTGACATGCAATACAACATTTGTTAGTAGTAAAGAGGATGGTCTTAACTTATTTCAGAATGGAAGAAAATGGTTCATTTGGCTGACCGTAAAAGTTTGAGATAAAGATATTGTTGTCTTTGTGGTTTGTATGTTTCCATGAACCGGATGCTAAAGAAGAGATGAAAGCCCACTTTACTGCATCATAGAAATTTGAATGTTCTTCTAGGTCTTTATGATTTTGAATTTGCTCCTGTAGTTTTTTGAAACAACTACCAATTACTTTCTTTTGTTTGAAATGCTCACAACTGGCTGAAATTTGTGTTTGACTTACTCTAATCAATGTAATTATACAGTTTGTAGTTTTGCTTGGGATGGTTTGTGAACTTGTCATAAAAATGCTAATCTCAACATTTTCTGCATTCAGATTGATGTCTGTAAGTGTAGAATATGTTATAGATGTTATGCTTATCCATGCAGAATACAGTTTGTTGTTTGTGATTGTAGATCTTATTACTGCTTTGCTTATCCGTGCAACTGGTCAGAAGCTTATGACAACATACTATCGGAGCTTGCAGTCGCTGAAGCTTTCGCAGCAAGCACTAAATTCAGGTAAGTTCTTATTCATATAAATAGAGGACTTTTCAGTAGTTTTACCTCTTTTCTTTCTTTATGTCATACCACCTTTGGATGTTCTCATACTGTTTACTTATTCCTGATCTTATACTTCCAATTTATCAAAAATTATAGACCTGTAAATATTCTAAATGTTAGAAAAAATTGTTATGTGAATGACTGAATTGCAAATGTATGGCAATGTACACTGAGGAATGCATTTTTTGATACTTAAATGAGGATTTCTTCCAACAACAACAAATGGATCATCATTTGGGGATGAACATTTATGGAGGGGTTTCATATTACCTGAAAGATTTGACGGCCAGGGATTGATGATTGCTGAATGAAGTCATAGGGAGTACTTGCTAAGGCTTGTATGATTAAAGGCCTACTAAGTTTCGTGAATCTATAGAGGGCTCTAAAGTTTGAAGTGTCAATGTGGCCATCTCATGAAGAATTTACAATGATCTTCTTTAGGAAGCAGAGTTTTGTATTATACTCGAGGGAAGTTATGCAAGTGAAAAAGGAAGATTGACTCTCAGGTATGGCTGAAGGCAATTCCACAATAATGTCAACCATAATCCATAAGTATACAAGGGAGGAAAAAGTACAAGGGTTATAATTAGGTCTGTAATTGGGTCCAGGTCTATAAGACTGGATCTCGACCCTTATTAGAGTTGAATCTGGATATGGTGTGCAAGACCCGGATGCATATGAATATGGATCTGAATACATTCTGATTAAGTTTTGACGAGCTTATACTTGGCTCTAACTGTAACTAATAATGAGAGGTTTCAGAGAACATGTTATGCTAACTCATGAGAGGTTTCAGAGAGCTTATTAGAGTTGAATCAGTTCCTATATGTTATGCTAACTCATGAGAGGTTTCAGAAACATGTATAACACCTGAGAATCTTGTGCGCCCTCTTTATGAATGTTGCTTCTAATAATGGAGCCTTGGTTGATGTTGAATAGCTTATTGTTCATGTGGGTATAATTACTTGTTTTGTATTATCTTGTCCTTTTGAAAGAACTGACAGAGTGTCAAATTCAGTTGGGGGCATGAGTTCTAACTTGTTTCATGTGAGGAGGTCCATGAGGACACTCCAATTGGAGCCATGCCTGGATGACATGGTCTTCTTCATTAGGTGAATTCAATTTCAAAATATCAAGAACATGAGCTACTTTGAGTTGAAGAATATGTGTTGTATACTTCTAGGAAATGACAAAATTTGTCTAGAAGCTTACTGGAACATTGCTTTCGAAAAATAGAGTAAATGGGACTTTGTCTATATATGTAAAATAGGATGTACTAATTGTAGTTGCATTCGTACTCCTTACAGGTAACTACAAAGCCTCTACAAGAATCGCCATGAGCCTGCTTTTGTGAAATATCCCTTACAGGTAACTACGAAGCTGTAATATTTCTTCTGTCCTAATCTTCTCGGTAATAGATTCAATTTGTATGCTTTATTTGTATAGAAACGATATAAGTTTTTGATAATCTAATATTGATGAAATGTTGCTTCAAAAGTGAAGTGGCTGTTTATATGAAAATTCTTAGGAAACTTGCCGCTTCTTTATCTCATGCTTGCCAGAAATTAGTAGAGGTCCCTTAACAGAGCTGATTTAAGAAAAAGACACGAGCAACCAACCTGCATCATTTTGGATAAAAGGCTTTGTTATTGTTGTTGACTGCTTTTCGATGTCTTACTCCTTACAGGTAGGTAACTACAAAGCGTCTGCAAGAATCGCCATGAGCTTGCTTTTGTGAAAGATCCAGTTTAAGTCAATTCCTATCAGTATTAACAAGTTACCTATATGACTTGCATTCATTACCTTTCGACGAGTAATATTAAAAGATCCAGTTATTGTCATATATGTGAAATTTATTCTGTGAGATATCTAAACAACAAAACTAACTTCAGAAAATTATATATGAGCATACAGTAATGGAGCTTATTTGGAAAATTAAATTACTGTGAACCACTCTGCATACTCGGCAATTACCTTTCAGTAGTAATATATTATTTTTGTATGATATGTAAGTCCTATTTCACTTTTATAGATTATGTAAGATTAATTACTTTTGTTGCATGCCTTAATGTATGAAATCGTGTCTCATTGAACTATAAACCTTCTTTTCGCTGTTTAAGTCAATACTGTCAATTCATATCTGTATTAATATGGCACCTAATGACTTTGCTTTATTACCTTATACATGCCAAACTGTTCTGTAAGATATCAGAACATCAAAACTGAATTCAATTCCTTAAAAACTTTTCATGCTACCTACACAACTTGTATCATAAAATGTTTACATCTTCTCCTTTATATTGGATGGATATAATACTTGTACTGTGATGTTGAGACAGCACTGTTTTTATTTTGGAATGTCACATTTTCTCCCCTTTACTGATACATCATAACCAATTTAGGACAAGTCGTGATTTCTAGTTTCTCCCCTTTAATTCATGTCAGTTCAGGAAGCATGGTTTATTTTGTTACTTTTAGTTTGCACATACACGCACAGAAACTTGATTATCCTAACTACTCATGCTGGAAGTATTGATGATTCTTGGGCCGAGGCACTGGGTGCAGATTTGGTTCTTCGCGTTGTAGCTCTCCAATTTAATTCTCTAAATTTTAATATCAATCAATACCCTAAACTATTGAAAAATTTAAAGTCAATATTCCTCCATACATAGAAATTAATTTTTTGTTACATTAAAAATAAATAATAATTCTTTTGACAACTTACTGAACTTTACCCCCAATTTTTTGCTTCATTAGTTTTTCTTTACACTAATGATTTACTCCCTATTTTTGTGTAGGTTGGATGAAGGAAGATGATGCTTTCTGAGGAGTTTTGGTTGTGGAAAGGCTCGAAGGGAGCTAAATGTTAGATAGTCAACATTTTGGGATATATGTAGCTGACTACACTGTTAATGTTTAATTTTTGGACATATGTTTGGTACTACTTCGTTGTTCGACATGGAGAAATTAAGGATTTTGAATGTTTGGTACTACTTCGTTGTTCTACATATATTAGACGGTGAAATTAATGAATTTACTTATGTTGGAATTCATTCTGTGATTGATTCGCATTTAAATTTTGAATACCTGTATTTTGTGTAACTGTGGTCTACAATAGTATTCTGATGTGCTGCATTCTGTAAATTTTTGAATACAGAATTTTGACTCTGCAATAGCATTCTGACATACTATTGCTGCACATATAATAGCAGGAAAGAAATGCTATAAAAAGCAGATATATATCGAAACGCTATTAACAAACAATAACATACAGGAACGCAATTAAAAATAAACAACGTTCAAGAACGCCATAACACATTTATAGCGTTAACAAATATTATTAATGAACTATAGCGTTCGTAAAGGCTATATAAACTATATAGCGTTTGTAAGTGCTATAACTTTTGTATAGCGTTCATGAACGCTACAATAAATTAATAGCGTTCATGAATGTTTTTAAAGTTCTATAGCGTTCCTAATTGCTATAACTATCATATAGCATTTCAAAACGCTATACATAGTCTATAGCGTCAATGAACGCTATAATCCATTAATAGCGTTCGTGAACGCTATAACTTTATAGCGTTCTTGTACATGGGATTATTATAGCGGGGGCATATATAGCGGGCGAAATATGCTATAATATGCATTCTACAGCGTTCAGCGCACGCTATCATATCCCATATCTGTTGTAGTGTGTTCAATTGTTCTTCTTCCATCGAGTCTACTTTTATATTGTATTCTTATTATAATTGTACTTTTCTTAGCATATCGTGTCATGCCAATAGTTATCCTTCATTTTACTATTATTCTTTCGTGCTTGAATATTATATTGTGTAGTGTAGTCTTATTGTGATCTTGCTCCAATTCTAACTGGATAACTATTTTTCAGCTTTAGACGACGTCATCTGTCCTGGGTCTACGGTGCGTATGTTGGCGACACTAGGTCTAATCCTATTCGTGGATGATGTGAACCTCTCCTAACTTATTCTAATATATAACTTCAACTCTATTCGCAAGCCCCCAATAGTACGACTAACTTAAGTACTACCACGAGTTCGCAATCTTTTGCAAAATTGGAGCTGCATGGGCCACCATAAAAATTTGTCATGACCCGCTACTACTTTGGGGATACAAGTATATAGCCAAGTCCATTCTACGTCGCATCATTGACAGTAGTATGTTGTCTAAGATAACATGGTCTACAACAAGAAAAATATACACATAACATCCACATCTAAACCATCTTGTTTGAATCCTTCCATCGTCTAATGAGTTTCTTTTTGTGCAGTTAGTGCATTCTCGGGACAGACACACAACTCACGTGGATACCCCACCAACTGTGGATATAACTTCTATGAAGTGACCCCGCCATCACGTGGAGCCCAGCTTACTCATCAGAACAACCAGTCACATCTGTACACCTTGAGGTTCCATAGAGATGATCTTCTACCACCCCTCGTAGTTTCCTTCGAAGACTCTACTTTTTAAAACCACCACCATATGTTGTTCCAGATATAACCATGGATGGTGCCCAGCATCTTGGAGTCTTTCAGCTACTCATCGATTTCCAGATGGGGTAGGCTAATATTTTTGTAATAGTTTGAAAGAGGCTCTTCATGTTAGAGAAGCTCCCGACCGCGTCCAGGAACATCTAAGAACTTCATGAACCATAGGCCTTTGGAATTCTATAGGACTGAAGGGATTCTCTATGTAGATGAGTGGATAGAGAACATTGAGCGGCTTCTTCGGATGGCTCAAAATCCTAAGGATTTGAAGATAGAGTCAACCAGCATGTAGCTATTCGATATCGTCTAGACATGGTACCAAGATAAGCTCCAACTTTCCATACCCGATGTGACTTGGACAGAGTTCAAGGAGATATTCAAGAAGAAGTTCTACCCCGACGTAGCTCGGGAGGCTTTAGAAAGTCAATTCGAGAGACTGGAGCAGGGAAACCTTACCATCGATGCGCATACCACGGAGTTTGGTCGCCTCAACCATTTTGCTGAGTACATGGTTAGCACCCCTAGAAGTTTGTCTTGAAGATTCAAGAAGGGATTATCTCATAAAATTTGCCTAGCTGTCACTACCAGTCGAGCCACAACCTATGAGGAGATCTTGAAGGTAGCACAAGGAGTAGAAAGAGAATTGGAGCCCATGACAAATAGAGATGGAGATGCGTATGGAGGAGGTAGCAGCTAACTGGGACCAGCAAAATGTGCCAATGTTCCTGGGAAGACTCCATCGCATCAGTATGAACAAGAACATCATCCTTAGCACCAGCAATGACATCATCTTCCAACTGGAGTAGTACATCTCAGCAATGACCAGCCCCTACATGTAATTATTGCAAGAATATAGGTCATACATGGGATGACTGTAGGAAAGTTTAGGATGACGTCTTTATTGTGGACCACCTAACCACCAAACAAAAGATTGTCCACAGCCCCTCCTCTACAAGATAAGAACTAACAGTTCGAAGGACCGCAATGTCAAGGACAAGCATTTGTAGCGGTGACTCAACCCCAAGATAAAGGTATAGGTAAAATAGGTTTCCTTAATTCCTTCCATAATTATAGTTAGGGTGCCTGCTTTAATACCTGATTTAGTTATCTTGGATTTCTTAATACTCTGTCTTTCTATATCTAGTCTGGGAATTATTTAAGATTGTCTATAAAGGTTACATATTTCTATTATGCTATTTGATTTTTTTAGGACAAAAATATTTTTAAGGGGATAATATGTAGCACATGCTTCCAAGGTTCTTATTTTTTTATGGTTTATTTTGAGATCATAAGAGATCATAATCAAGCCTATAGGTGTAGTATAGTGCTATTAGATTACATATGGTCACTGGGTCCCGGAGTAGTCCCAACTAAGATATTTTGGTTTTAAATTTTCTAGAATTTTTTGAGATGTTTGGAGAATTAATATAGATAGGTTTATGATTTTTATTTGCTTTTAGGATTTACTATAAGGTCATTCAGTGGTATTTTAGGACCAAAATTTTTATTTGGGCTCTAGATGGTTAAAAATATTTTCTATAATTTTTTTGGATTTTTTGGATTTTTTAAGAATTTATTTGGCGTTATTCTGATTTAAAATGGTTTAAAATTCATTTTTTGAATTTATTTACACAGTTAGCAGTGCACAGTAATACCCTGGCCCACTCTCCATCCACCCTGGCCGATCAGAGCAGGCTACGTGTCAGCCTTGTCAATGGCTGACTGTGCATTTCTTATATGGAAGTTGGGCTTCAGCTCGACTCAGCCAACCCGGGTTGCAATCTGGCCGTCAATTCTGGGCGGGACGCACCAGATGAAGACACGTGGCGGGCGAGCGCGGCTCGAGCCACAGCCATATATATATATATATATATATATATATATATAATATATATATATATATATATATATATATA
>JANAVB010028210.1:0-24529 GCA_029216955.1 Iris pallida
TATATATATATATGTGGTGTGTGTGTGTGTGTGGCATGTGTATATGTGTGTGTATTTGTATGTGTAGAGAGGGAAGGGAATGAGGAAATGTATGTGAGATATATATATGTGAGAATGATAGAGAGGGATTAGAAGAGATTAGAAGAGAATTAGAAGAGAATTAGAGGAGTTTAGAGAGGGAAATAGAGGGAGAATGAGGAGGGATTTGTGAAGGGGAAAGGGGGAGCACCCACAGCAGCTAGGGGGCTGTTTTTTCCCCCTAAACAGCCCCCATAACAGCAGCAAAACAGCAGTAGTAGCAGCAGCAGCAGCTGCAATAGCAGCAGCAGTTAGCAGCAGTAAGAGCAGCAGAGCAACCCCCAAACCACCTCTTTTAACCCCCCATACCCCCACTATATGCCTAATAAATATGTATATATATACCCTATATATTTAGCTATTTAAACACCTAATTAACCCTAAAATAGTCCCAAAAACCTGTCCCAAGAGAGTGTGGAAAAGTTTGAATGAGTGAGTAAATGTTAAGTAGGATTTTGGTTAAGGGGTGAATTTGAGTTCCATAATTCGGAACGCGTCGAAACTTGGAGAGGACTTAGATAATGTGATTTAGATTTTGTGGGTAGGCTTCGGAGTTGGAATTGGGGTTGCGTATGGGCTTGGGGAGTCGGTATCGCACCGTACCATCCTGTAGCTTGAAATATTCAAGATAACGGGTAAACGGGCGATACGGGCCGTAAGATGGACTGGATGTCCACTTACCCTAGAAAACTTGGTAGGTAATGGTTGTATAGGCTAGTACCCGACTACCCTAGGAAGCACGGGATGGAATTCCTAAGGGAAGGCCACTTGGCGTCGAGTTAGAACGGTTTAAGGGTAAATGTTAAGGGGTAATCGGGTAATTTCGAGATACGGAATTCGGGTATTCGAATTGACCTGAAACTTTGGTGGCTTGTTGGGTACATCCTATAAATGTCATATTTGAACCGATTTTGGCTCGGTTCCCAGAGTTGACTTTTTACCCAAAAGTCAACCGTGAGTCAATAATTTGTCTAGATTTGACCAAATCCAAAACAGAGTTGACCAGTTGACCAAAAGTCAACTGTTGATCAACATTTGACCAGTTTGACCTAGGGTTGACCTAGAGTTGACCAGAGTTGACCAGGGTTGACCAGTTGACCAAAAGTCAACTGTAGGCCAACTCTTGACCCCGTTTGACTTTCTTCGACTTGTTTTGACATGTGATAACTGGTATGACCTAGGGTTGACTTGGTCTGACTTAGATTGACTTGATATATCTTGATTTGACCTAGATTGACTTGACAGGACTTAGTGTGACTCAGTGAGACCTAGTTTGACCAAGATTGCATATCATTCATTGTGAATCATTCTTAAACTTGTTTAAACCTAAATTAACATACAGTATCTCATCTTTAGGTTTCTGATTACCGCTCTAAGCATTGATATACCCTACAGCTCAGGACAGCAGGTGAGTACATTCACAGTTTTCATTGTCTTGATATCTGCTATATCCGATTCAGTCGTAGTGTCTTACTTGATTCTCAGTCACGATAGTTCACGGACTAGTATTGTCGGATTCCTGTCATGAGATGTCATTCCTGGATTTCTTGGAATACTGGTACTTGCTTGGTCTTGATTCTTATACTTGTATTAACGTCGATTCCTGAAGAGGACTTGCTCCCCTCTTAGGGAATCCCGCGTCATGACGTGCTATGTCCGGATCCGTATACTATTTGGGGAATGGAGAATTTTATAGATAGTGTGATCAATGCCCACCTTGAGTTACTACTTGTATCATAGCTATACCCTCACCTCACGATGGGTATAGCCTGACCTGTGCTACTACTTGCTCCATAGCTTACCATCCCGGCCGGACCGAGTCTACGTACTTGTAGCCGGTCGGCTGGAAGCCTGATTCTTGACCCATATCGATCACATTAGGCTATAATATTCGAAGCACATTTTATATTTACTATTCTTATCTGATCTGCTCTACTTCCAGTACTCTCTCACCATGCATGATATACAGTTACTCATATGCTCTACATGCCTTTACATTGTACCTTGATTGGAGACTAAGTTCTGCTCGGGAGAAGAGTTACAACCCCGGTCCTTGTTTGGTTTAAGGGTTGTAACTCGGCTTCCGAACGGTTTCCAAGTCTTCATATATCTTTGTCTTGTAGTTCATTATACTGTCTCTTATAGAATTTGTCAATTCATATGGAACTGCTGTTAGTGCTTGTACTTGCTCATTTTTCTGACAGGATACCGTTATGATATATTATAGATGATTCTGAGTCGGACTGCTCGACCTATTATGGGCTCGAGTCGGATGGAGTAGCCTTGGATCATGGCCTTATAGTAGAGCCACTAGATTTTGTACTTCCAGAGTAGTGTAGATTAGCTAGGCTTGACTGGACTGCGATCCAGTTAGCTTTATCAGACTGTAGCTTCTACATTATATTTTGAGACCCTGTGAAGCCTGTATATATCTGGGCTTGTATTGGACTCTGGACTTATTTACTCGTTCATCTATCACATGTTCTCTTTCTGAGCTATCTACTTTAGTTTTATTCTGTGATTGAGACTGTATTGATATGTCACCTCCATTCGAAGAGTATATACTGTACAGGTACCTTTATACTGTTAGTCGTAGTATTTATAGATGTTATATACAGCGTTCTACCGCCGATACTGCGACGTAGGCTGGACGTACCCACATGCTCGTGTCCCTCATAAGGGTGCGGGTCGTGACAGCATGAGCCTTCTCCATGCGGTTGGCGCCCTTATGCGGCTTGGACTGCATAGAGTCCCTCTTCGCCCCTGCAAGTCCAGCATCATAGTGTTTTCTTCTGCCGGACTTGGGGATAGCAGAGTCCTCTATGGTCTGAAGTGGGGCCGCAAGCGAGACTTCTAAGCTGTCTCGGGCAACAGAGAGTACTTCTTCGAGAGCTTGGGGAGGAGCGAACGATTTGGACCTCCCCCTGCGGGCCTTCTTTGTGCGGGATCATCGCTGGACCGGGCCAGTGCTCCCGTCGGAGAGCATTTCTTCAAATGCCTGTTGGTCGAACCGGGCGACCAGCATTTATTGAGTGGAGCCAAGTTTGGCTGCGTCCGATTGCATCACCAACTCCTCAGCCGTGGAAAAGTTAGTCCCCAGCAGAGTCGACATCGTGTTTGCCATTGATTGTAAAAGTGCAGAACAATTCTATAGGAGGACTGAACTTAGACTCACAATATAAACTCGTTCGTACAAAGAAAGCCTAGGAATGAAAACCTAGGTACAGCAATCTAAGTACGATTGTTTATTTTGATTCTGGGGGGTGACGATAGAGGCTCGAGAAAGCGACGGCAGCTCTGTCTTACTCCTTTGACGATCGGACGCAGCCTTGGCTCTGATGAAGAAATGCTCTCAGGATGGGAAGACTCTTCTGCGCGCCTTTGTCTCTCTATGTGTTCAGCCGGGTGGAGAGGATCTCTTTGCAAAGGAACGGCACCTTGCTATATTTTTCCGGATCTGATCCTTTAGAAAGAGAATGACACATTACTATTTATAGGAGTGGGGTGTGATCATTAGGGTTTGCAATGATTGCCCCTTGAAAAGTTGGCGGCCAATAATCTGGACCATTAATCTTGATTACATCAAATTTGAGCAATTAATTTTTGTTTGCGCCAAATCCGTACGGGCAATTAATACTAATTGCCATGAATCATCGTGATAAACTCAGATCTCCTACCATGTGTTCATTCTGCTTGATTGCAATTAATCTGAATTGATTCGGGTAATTAAGATGATTGGAACAAATCTGGATTTGTTCTGATTTGCTAGCAGCTATAACTCCGAGGGGGATAAGACCACCACGTGTATCAATTGCCGTGAGGACCGCCACGTGTTTCAACCGTCATGAGCGGGGCGTCTGGCAGAGCCGTATGAGTACGGTCTAAGTGAACTGCATACGGGTGGCCCCCACAATCCTAGCCGTAGCCGCCGCATGGGGGCAGCAGCTTCGTGAAGGAGACGGCCGCATGAAGAAGGCAGTCGAATGAAAAAGGCAGCCGCATGAAGAAGGCAGCCGCATGAAGGAAGCAGCCACATGAAAAGATCAGCCGTATGAAGCGGGCAGCCGCATGAAGGAAGCAGCCGCATGAAGCGGGCGGTCGCATAGGGGTAGCAGCCGCATGAAGGGGGCGGCCGAATAGGGGTGCTTTGGGACTCGACGGATCCTGCCAGTTATAAAAGATTTTCTTCTTTTCCCAAGGAGCACACCATCATTATTTCAACTTTATGTCAGAACTGGCATTCATTGTGTCAGAACTGTCATTCATTGCGTCAGAGCTGTCATTCATTGCATCAGAGTTGTCATTCATTGCGTCAGAGCTGTCATCAGAGCAATTAATTGGGAGGCTGCTTTATGGCCAGCTGTAGAAGCGGATAGCGCATGGCCACGTGTCTTTGCCTGAGCCGCATGGAGCTGTTGGGGAGTTTCGAGCCGCATAAAGTTCTGAAGGATTCCTGAGCCGCATGAGGCTCCTTCTGTTTGGAGCCATATGGGCTTTTCTTGTCCTTTTCCATGCTTCTACATCCACGACAACGATCTACAATTCATAAGCCATGTGCTCAGTAGGTTCTGTGACAAAAATTGCATCCAGAACGTGGCATCAACCACTTATAATCCGACAACAAATGGGTTGGCTGAAGCTTTCAATATAACAATCGTCAAACTACTCAATAAAGTCATGTCATCCAATAAATGTGACTGGGATGAGAAGCTAGGCGAATGTCTTTGGGCCTACCACACAATGGTACGGACTCCAACGGATGATACACCATTCTTCCTGGTATATGGGAGCGAACTAGTACTGCCTCTTGATATCCAAATCCCGTCACTACGAGTAGTCATTACAAACTAGTTGACGGAGGAAGACAATCAACGTCGTCGGTTGTAAGATTTGGAGACCTTGGACAAAAAATACCTCTTGGCTCAACAGCGCATTGAGCTCTATCAAGCTCGTATTTCACATGCTTTCAACAAGAAGGTCAAACAAAGAACTTTTCAGGTAGAGAACCTCGTTCTATCAGTCAGAAGGCCGATGTTGATCCCCACAAGATACTAGGGAAGTTTGAACCCAAATGGGAAGGCCCTTTCATCATTGAGACAGTATATTCTAATTGTGCCTACCGACTCGCTAAACCTAACGGAGAATTGTTCATGATGCCAATCAATGGCAAGTTCCTAAAGGAGTATTACACTTGAGGCTCCTCAACATATACTTCCATCCCCTAGTAAGGAAAATCTATAAATTTTACCATTAAATTCATACCCCTTATCATGATATGTCTCTAGAACCCAATTGTTCTAGGACTCTCTTATCAATCCCCAGTAGAAAACATCCATGTGCACATCACGTCTGAGTTGTTTCCCTACATCCCCACAAAGCTTAATCTTCGTTCTCAATAAGATGAAGCTAAAATCAGTGTTTACCACGTCCGCAAATACCTCTGAGTAAATACCCCATTTAACAACCCATGTGTTGTTACACCCCGCCTATAGAACATCTACGTCCATAAAACTTTTGAGTTATTCTTTGCATCCCCACAGAGTCTGTTCTTACCATGTCCATATCACCTCTGAGTAAGAAAACTCTATCACCAACCCCATGTTTACCATGTCCATATTACCTCTGAGTAAATATGTCGATTCCTTCTCTCAACTTTTCATCTCTACCTAGAACTAAGGTACGCCAAGAATGATAGGTCCACATAAAATCTCCAGCGGTAGTACCCAAACCTATCACGTCCATACTACATTTGATGGGATTGTCACACCTAAATAGCTCTACTATCTATGCTTCTTGTTCAAAGTATTTCAAAACTTGTCCAAAGTTTTAAAAACTTTGAAGGGGGTCTTGTAAAAGCATGAAAAAAAAGAATACTACTTTTAGTCCCACATCGGAAAGGAGAATAACAACTCTGGGTATATCTTATGTCAAATAGGTGGTATGGCAAAATAAACGGGACATTCTGAGTATATCTTCTGTCAAATATGAGCATTTGTTTCTCCATAGTAAGTAAAATCAAAAAACAATAAAGAGTTCAAGGACGAGAGAATCAAATTCAAACACGGGGCTTCAAAGATAATGAAATACTTCAAAGGAAGTTGTCATGGCAGTGGCGGATGAGATCCTAGAGACATCTATATCTCAATCCATGGGGGATAATCATAAGAAGAGCGAACCAAGTGCACTAAGGTTGATTAGACCGTAATACACCGATTCTAATTAGACAATATGTTAGTGGGCATCCCAGTAAACATATGTCCTGAACACGCTCGATCAAGAATAAGATTACAAAATTAGGCTATAATTGCTGCATTAGTCAAGATAGTAAAAATTATAGCATGCGAGATTTATGATTGAAAGAAAACACAAGTAGTTCAAGTTCATCAAACTCTAAGACTCGTTCGGTGTTCATGCCTCTTAAAGTCGTCCTTCTATTTTCTTGTCTAAGGCCTTGGTTGAACTAATGGGGCATGGATCTTAAGCTCTATAGTCTACGTAATCTTCTGAGTACTGTCTCTAAAGTGTTGTAAGGACATGGTAAATGATAGCTCAGGGGGCATTCTACCCAACTTATAAAAGTTCAAATAGTAGGTTGATTGAGCAATATAACACTTATAACTAGTATGAGTCATCTTCCTAACCTTTATCGAGCACGAAGGGAAAAATTTATAGTAAAAAAAGGAATCAAGTGTAACTCCTCTTCCCGAAAATTTTGAAATATATTTTTTTCAATCATTTATTTGATTTAAATGGTGATTTTAGAATTTTATAAATAATTAATTAGTTAATTATTATGGTAGAATATTTTAAGTCATAGTTGAGTTATGGAGCACAATGTGACTAAAAATCGTGGCACAGATAGTGCAGTGGCGTGTCTTGACTAGTGTTTTAGTCATGATAGGGAAGGCCGAGCCATATCGGTGTCCTAACTAGAAAAACAAGGCCAAGTTGCGACTTGACCTCTATAAATAATTAATTAGCTATTCATTAATATTATTGACTTTAGGAGACCCGGTTGTACCAAACCAGCCCGGACTGGACCCGTACCAAGCCCAAGCCCATGTAGAATGCAGTGTGATAAAAGACGTCCATGTCGATATATTTTAAGAGTATACTTCGGGCCTTACCTTAAATTGTCTAAATAAGTAGTTTTCTAAAAATAATTATATATATAAATAATATCAACATTAATTTTGATATAGCACTTCAGAACGTGTACAAGACTTTTTCTGTGGACCAATTTATATGAGAGTATACAATTTCACCCATCACCGCTTCTATTATTAGTTTATTGTAGTTTGTATTATTATTATTATTATTATTATTATTATTATCAATGTTGTTGAGGTTATTATTATATAATATTATTTTATTATTATTGGTTATATTATTTTTGTCAAATAAATGTTATAACATATGTGTTCATATTTATATAGGTAGGCCCCACACTAGGAATAAATGTTATTGAGATTTTATTTGGATTTTATGGAGATTATATATAAGTATATATATAAAGATATATATGTGTGTATATAGATATAATATATAAAGAAAAAACTAATTAGAAATCCCAGCCCATCCCAGGCCCGAGCTCGACCCCACATATATTAAAGTAGCGGCCTGTATATAGATAGATCGAGAGAGATGGAGAGGAAGAACTAAAACCCTAACCTGACTCCAACCCCCACAGCCGCCACCACCACTCCTTGGGCGGCCACCCTGGCCCTGCATGCCACCGTAGGACAGCCGCCGCTGGTCAGAGGCCGACCACGTGCACGCGAGAACGACAACAACAGCAGCAGCAGGACGAGGGGGCTGACTTTGCTATGCGATATCTCAACGATAGTTCGATCATTTTACGTCCCATAAACTCTGGTATACACCTATCCTAACCCCCTTCGCTATGATACAATTAGCTCGATTTACTTTGTACTGCACGCATCACAAACCGAGCCCAAAGATCGACCAAAACCTGTTTGCAAATAGCAAAACAGAGCAGTCCCGATCCTAAGTTGGAAGCCAAATATCTGTAAATCCAAATTGAGTTTTCAAAATCCACTTGAAGGGACATAGGCAAAATAACCACGATTAAGATCCTTTTTATATTCTCTGATTTCATCCAGCATGTGAAAAGTATTTCGACTTCCAAAACCAACAAAAACCTATTTTTAAAACATTGAGAATATTAAAAAACTCTCCGGTACGACGTGCGTTCCGCTAAATCGGGTGACGTGGTCGTGAACCGAAAGCATAGAAAGATGTGTATCGACTTTACGGACATGTGGGCTTTGACGAAATTCAAATTGGTCGTGTGTGTGCAACAAATTTGATACGTATCTATCAAAATTTATCGTATCGACCTCTTTGTAAATTTGTCAATTACTTTATGCACGTTCGTTAGATCAAGACAAAACTTGCACCAACAGGACCGTATCATTTTTCTATATGCCAAGTTTGGTCCAATCAAAGACAATTGATCGGATCGCCGTTTTACGGGCCCCATGATCCGACTCAACGGGCGATTTTGTGCACGGCCCGCCGAAATCCAACTTTGGACATACTATTGTGTTCGTATCATCAAAACGAATCTGTAGACATATAGTTTGACGACTTTAGAGACCATTAACTTTGGCATACTTTTCGGTGCAAATCGGGTCCAACGGCGGACATCGTTTTGGCACGAAATAACTATTTTGCCCCTGTATCCAGAATTGGACATATGGACAGGAAATCCTAGCTAATTTGACTATTCTAAAAATGTTGGTAATGTCTATTTCAGCTTTCAGAGACAGTTGTGAGATTTGGAGTTTATGGCTTACTAGTTGACAATATATTGTTGGTTCTTCGTGCTACCACCAGGCAAGATACCTTGGCTCCCTTTACAGTTCATTTTCATGCTTATAGTTCTTCTGCTTTTATTATGTTATCATTTAGTTACTCTAGTTGATTTGATTCATATGACTTCTACGTTCCATGTTTACTAGTTTATTGTCTTGCTTGTATTCCATCTTTCATAACTGGATAGTGTAGTTATACCAAGCTTGTTCACATTATAGTTCATGCTAGAGTTGTCCTTACCTGTGTCATGACTGAGTTGTACCGTGTCCTCACCTGTATCTTGACTGAGTCGTGTCTACAAGTATTTGTAATTGAACTACCATTCATGTATCGTTTCCTCAACCTGCGAGTCCACAATCGGGGCGAGGTGTAAACCCCCAATATTTTTCTAATTATTTTAGTGCTTTAAAAATTATTTTTGCTATATTATTTAGCATTAAAGAGGTAGTTGGTATATATGTGTGTATTTATAGATATAAATATATATAATATGTATGATTGTGTGCTTGATATATTTTAAGTGCTACTAAATATTATCTACAATTATTATAAAAATTTTGTTACTTATTTACAAATTTATAGGATTTTATGTGATTTTTTACATATATATATGTATATATATGTATATATATATATATATATATATATATATATATATATATATATATATATATATATATATAAATAATAATAATAATAATAATTTCAGGTGGTCGGCCCAAGGAGGGACCGACCACAGCAGGTTAATGAGAGTTAAGAGCAATGAAAGGAAAAGAAAAAAAAATGAAACAACCCACCCACAAAAAGTGGGCGGGCCCCCCACCCAAGTCTTTGCTTGCTACAACATGCTCACAAATTAAGTCACAACCCGTGGGATGTTTTAAATCAAAACCTATTAGTATTAGGTTTAGTTAGGAGTGGATATAAATACATCTTTTTCCATAAACCTCAAAATCCTAGACTTTCAAAACGAAAGTTGCAGCTGATCATACCTCCTTCGCCTACAAATTCGTTTCACCAGCGACGGAGTTTTGTACGTGACGAAGGAGCAACGGAAGTCAGCCCCGCGTCACCCACGGAGCAGTTTTCCCACTCAAGGTACCCTACTTCCCTATGACGTAGCTTTTTACTCGTAGTACCGATTTTCGATCCGTAAAATTTTTTGGAAAGTAGACTTGATCCTCTTCGAGATCCTCAAGGTGGATTTCAAAACAACCCATTGACTTGCTCGAAAAATCGAGACGAAGTTGAAGAAAAACTTGTTTTCTGTAATACTAAAAATTATTTTAAAACGATAACTTGTCGGCCAATTTTCTTGCTGTGCATTAAAGATTTGTTGAAAATAATTAAAAATAGTAAAAGAAAACATAACCAAGATCACAACGCACCTTCTGGATCGTCGTTTCGATTAACGTGTAAAAAGTAAATTGATGTTGAAGTTGGAGAAAAACCTGTGTTAATTTATATAAATTTCTGAATTTTTTCTTGATAAGGCGTGCGCCCCGACAAACCGGGTGACGTGGTCGCACATTATACACATCGAAAGGCGCGTATGGACGTTGCTGACGTGTGGTAACTGACGAAACTCGGTTTCGTCGTGTGTGCGCGACGAAATCAGTCCGTATCCGTCAAGATACCCCCTGTATCGCCAATTTGCAAACTTGCCCATAAATTCATGTACAGTCGTCCAATCAAGACGGAACATGCGCCAATAGGTCAGAATCGAAATTCTGGTCCTGTGTGCCAAATTTGGTTCAATTCTGAGAAGGTCGAATCGGAACCCCTTTTTGGCGGGCCTGCGACCCACTCAAACGGGCAAATTTGTGCACGGCTCATCGGAATCCAAAACTGGACATACCGTTGAGTTCTTCTCCTGAAACTGAATCCGTAGACATGTAGTTTGATAACTTTAGAGACCATAGACTTTGGCACGTGTTTCGGTGCAAAGCGGATCCAACAGCGGATATCGTTTTGACCCAAAATTACGATTTTCACCCTGTTCCAGAATTAGACTTTTGGACAGGCGTTTCCTAGGTATATCTTTTTCACCGAGATCATTTTTGATGTTTGTTTCAGCGTCTGGAGTCATCTGTGATTTGTGAGTTTTGGTGCTGACACTTGCTACTCTTGGATTGCCTTTCTCGCACTGCAGGCAAGTATACCTTGCCATAGATTCTAATTGTGCTCATTTATTTTTAGTATATTTTATTATTACATATTTATTTCTCTTATGTTTCATTTTGCTTCTATTGGGAGTCCAAGTCACACTTGGGTGCAAGTGGCTAAATTTGGTCGTTATAATTGTTATGTCTTTATTTGCATGTCGACCTTGTGTCAGTTGACTACCCTATGAGTATGTAGGGTATTTTCATATCCCCTATGGCCATGACATATGTGTATCATGTGATGATTGAGTTATATAGGACAGGGACCTGCGTACTCGACTGGCCATCGATACGTAAGGGACGTGCGACGGTTAGGAGGTAACTGCTATTAGTAAGTCGAGTTAGAAGCCATAGCAGTTGCCAACTGGACAGGTTGTGGATACATCTTGGACAGAAGCATTGGGGGTAGGGGACAGCTACTAGCGTAGGGGCTACATTTATTTTTTACACATATTATGGGTGATAGTGACTCGGATGAGCACTACGTGCTGCCCGGCCGATAGTGTCTCGGATGAGCGCTACTTGACGGCCACTCTTTATTACTTGCTTGCGTGAATCTGTTACAGCCCCTGCGTAGAACGTTGTCCTCTAAAGTGCATCTTACATAGACGGTTAGGAGATCCTGTAGAGTCATAGTTGCATATTTTACACTTTCAGTTATTTTGGCATGTTTTCTGTATCTTGTTACGTCCCTCTGAGGACCTGGTGATCTCTCCAGGATTAGACGAGCAGGACTATCCCGAGGAGTACGGTGCAGCATTGGATCCATCATACATCGGTGATGAGGCATCTCCCGCTCATACTTAGTTTTATTCTTTATTATCTGAGACCATGTATTGGACATCTTTTTATCGTCTTTCTTGCTGTTTGAGGAGGTTGGACTCCATTTAGCTGAGACTATTTTTCCATAGCTGTTTGGGTGGGAATGTCTACCCGGCTATACTTTGATATCATCATTTATCTTATTTAATGGACTTATTATATTCTCTGTGTTGAGCTGTGGATGAGATTTAGTTATATAATTGTGGCTTATCATGTATTATTATTACAGCTTATGTACCAATACGGGGATTACCATATATTGGTGTATTCTTCGTATATGTACAGCTGCCATGTCTACGTACTTAGTCCTACGTATTTTGGGACTGGAGCGTTACATGTTTTTGTGGTGGCCCATGCAGGTCAGATATTAATATTGTTGGGTTACATGACTGTGCCCAACAAGCCTGTAAATAGGAATAGGATATAGAATCTCATCCACTTATTAATATCTTTCTTGACCTCCTCTCAACTTCTCATTTGATTGCTTGATTAAATCCAGTTTGAAATTGTTCTAACCAACTCAATTCTTCGTGCCAATATAGGATGAATCTTTATAGTGGACTCGCTACTCCCCTCGCCCTTACTGACGGGAATGCCACTGCTCAAGAAGGACCGGCGAGTCAGCCACCTATGTCCCCTACCACTCCAGCACCATCCGGATTGCAGCTTGTGATGACACCCCCCACTACTCAGCAGCAAGCCCCGGCACCTCAAGTGGGGCAGACAGACCCTGGAAACCCTGTAACTCAAGAGGAGTACCTACTGCCACCGCCACCTTATCCACCTCAGTCCCTAGCACAGATTCTACCCCCGTATCCACCATCATCATATCTACCATCCTCATATCCACCACAACAGCCTCCACAATATCTACCATCCTCATATCCACCACAACAGCCTCCATAATATCCACCAACATCATATCCACCACCACCACCTCCATAATATCCAGAATCATCATATCCACCCCAACAGCCACCACAAAATCCACTATCCTATCCACCCCAGCAGCCCCCACCATATCCATCACCATATCTACCATCATATCTACCCTAGTATCCTCCACAGAATCTACCTCAGTATCCACCCACATACCCCCCACAGTATCCCTTCCCATATCCTTCCTATCCTCTACAGTACGGGCCACAGGGTGCCCCACAGATCATGCCCTAGATGCCATACATACCACCACAGCAGCCCATGCCTCAGGCTGGTGGAGCTACTACAGAGCAGATCCTTCAGAGCTTAGTACAGGCTCAGATGCAGCAGAGCGAGGCTATCAGGAGGAGTTTAGATACAGCACTGACCCGGACACCCCAAGCCTCTGTAGGTTCTATTGAAGGATTTCGCAACATGAATCCTCCACACTTTAAGGGCACTGAAGACGTCATCGGGATCACCAATTGGCTGGTTAAGACAGAGAATCTCCTGAAGGCTTCAGAGTTATCCGTATATCTATGGATGACGTCAGTGAAGTTACAGCTGGAAGGAAATGCTTATGATTGGTGGGCCGCAGAGGAGAGGTGGCTAGGAGTTGATCAGACATGGGAGGAATTCAAAGAACTGTTCAATAAGAAGTTTTTCTCCGACACTGCCAAGGATGCTCTATATGACCAGTTTCTACACTTGGAGCAGGGGAATATGACAGTTGACGAGTATGACGCCGAGTTTAGCCGACTGAGTCATTTCGTACCAGGGTTGGTTACGACAGAGCTGGAGAAAGCCAAAAGGTTTCATAGAGGCTTGAGTATAGAGTTGCAGAGGTACACCAGCTCCGAGTCGAGGGTCTCCCAAGCAGCTGTTCTGGCAGAGGCTAGAACTCAGGAGGCCATAAGTAAGAAGGCAAATCGACGACTTACATCGACTACGGGATCAGCTAAGACCACTACAGGAGGGCCAGTGAGACGTCCTCCCACACATCAGCAACAGCAGAGGACAGGAACATACCAGACACAGGAAAAGGCAGCTTGCCATTACTGCAGCAAAGTTGGTCATGTTTTGCGAGATTGTAGACGGCGGTTGGGGTATTATTTGATTTGCGGATCGAATCAGCACCAGGCTAAGGATTGCTCATTTCAAAGGGTTACTCCACATAATCAGCAGCAGAGGCCAGCTATTACAGGACCAAGAGCACCACGATCACCCTTACCTATCCAGACAGCCCAATTCCAGCAGGCTAGAGCACAGACGGGTAATCAACGGATTGGGAAGGCTTTTGCTCTAGCTGCCGAGGAGGCAGAACCAGAGGTGGACGTCATAGCAGGTATGGTTCTAGTTGCATCGTTTCATGCCATTACATTATTTGACACTGGAGCCACCCATTCATTCATAGACACTAGCTTTGCCACTAGACACAGTATACCCACGTCATCTCTATCTAAAAACCTTAGAATCCTCACTGGGAAGGAGTTGTACCCGTTAGTGGTATCCGTAGAGATTGCTCTGTAGTGTTATGTGGTAGAGAGATGAGTGCACGACTACTTGTATTCCCCATGCCTACCTTCGACGTCGTTCTTGGATGAACTGGTTGAGCCAACATTTCACTCTTATCAACTGCCGTAGAGACAGTATCATACTTAGACCCCCGGCTAATTCAGAGCTCGAGTTCACCCAAAGAAGAAGCATTGAGGAGTAAAAATGTTAAATATTGGAAAAGTTAGTAGTAACGGGATGAAGGTTCACTTCGAGAATTATTGGAGGGATTAAACTTGTAATCATGATCAAATTAGATAGCTTGGAGTGAATACAAAAGTTTGATTGTTCCTTTGGAAAACTTGTTCAGAAACTTTTGTAGGAAACTCGAGTTCTAAAATTTTAATGGTAGACCACCATGAAACCCTAATGGATTGGAAGGATTCCACACTAATTGCCATATCCCTCATGGCAATGTTAATAGCATATGCATAAGTGTTGCTAGTCATCCATAAAATCATGTGGTTATATTTAAACTTGACACATTCGACATCCCCTCAAATCTAGATTTTATTGTGACTTCCTAACCATTTGAAACTGGAGAAAGGATTAAATTGTCCCTTGATCATACTCCATCTAAGTGGCTATCATATCTCTAAAAACTGTATTCCTAACTCATTTTACCTTGAATTGCTAGAATCTAAATCATCTTTTTTTATGCTTTAACTTGGCCATTATTTTGTGCGTTAAACATTATCTCATAGACTCCCACTTTTATTTTAAATTCTTTTGTGTCCTTACCATGACTTGAATAATTGGAGCATAACACTAGACTTTTCAATCCGACAAATTCTATATGTAAGACCTAGGCGAGCCTACCTTGATGTGGGTATATCATGTCCCACTAAAACACGTCCCTTTATGCTCTATTTGCTTGATACGACACTCGAGTCGAAAGGACTAAACTCAAATCCTTACCATGAAACTAATATATTTTCTAGCTGCAGATAAGACTCAACCTTAACTAATTCTTTCTACCCGATGTGTGATTGTATTCTGCTTGACGCCTTAAAATGCTTGACTTGTGCTTTACCTTGATTGCTTGACCTATTGAATCCTACACCACTAGTTAAATTTTTAAGTTGGGTAGAATACCTCACTACCTAACAAACATTTTTCGGGTCAACCATATAGATGAGTTCATTTATACTCCTAATTTAAGGACCTTGGAATGATTGATTTCCTTCATCACTACCTCCCTTACTTACATATTTCTCACCTTGTGTTGCTAATTTAGCCTTAGTTTTACAAGCTTATTCCTTTATCGAGCTTGATCATGACATATTTTATTGGGCGCGCCCACTAACATATTGTCTAATCAGAACCGGTGCATGATGGTCTGATCAACCGAGTGCATTTTGGTTCGCTTACATCCATCGTTCTACACGAATGGGGACGTAGCTAAAATTGCCCTTTAGAGTCTCCCTCACGACTGCCTTGGCAATTCTCTTAGAATTATACAACCGCCCTTGAAGCACGTATTGGCATTCAAAAACTTATTCCTTGAACTCTTGTGAGATTTCATCTTTTACCTATACTAGACTAGGCTTGTACTTGATAGATAGGCCAAACTATTTTTCTGTGACCATGAAGTTTGAGTATACACCGAGATAGCTAGCCACTATCCTATCAACGTGACCTTGTCCCTATCAATTTCCTTGCATTACATTTGATCCTCGACCTTAGTTTAATTTCGAGGATGAAATTTTCTTTAAGTTGGGTAGGATGTAAACCCCCAATATTTTTCTAATTATTTTACTGCTTTAAAAATTATTTTTGCTATATTATTTAGCATTAAAGAGGTAGTTGGTATATATATGTGTATTTATAGATATAAATATATATAATATGTATGATTGTGTGCTTGAAATATTTTAAGTGCTACTAAATATTATCTATAATTATTATAAAAATTTTGTTACTTATTTACAAATTTATAGGATTTTATGTGATTTTTTACATATATATATGTGTGTGTGTGTGTGTGTATATATATATATATATATATATATATATATATATATATATATTATTAATAATAATAATGAAAAAACATTTCCGGTGGTCGGCCCAAGGAGGACCGACCACAACAGGTTAATGAGAGTTAAGAGCAATGAAAGGAAAAGAAAAGAAAAAGAAAAAAAATGAAACAACCCACCCACAAAAAGTGGGCGGGCCCCCCACCCAAGTCTTTGCTTGCTGCAGCAGGCTCACAAAGTAAGTCCCAACCCGTGGGATGTTTTAAATCAAAACCTATTAGTATTAGGTTTAGTTAGGAGTGGATATAAATACATATTTTTCCACAAACCTCGAAATCCTAGACTTCCAAAACGAAAGTTGCAGCTGATCATACCTCCTTCACCTACGAATTTGTTTCATCAGCGACGAAGTTTTGTGCGCGACGAACGGAGCATCGGAAGTCAGCCCCGCGTCACCCACGGAGCAGTTTTTCCACTCAAGGTACCCTACTTTCCTACGACGTAGCTTTTTACTTGTAGTACTGATTTTTGATCCGTAAAATTTTCTGGAAAGTAGACTTGATCCTCTTCGAGATCCTCAAGGTGGATTTCGAAACAATCCATCGACTTGCTCGAAAAATTGAGACGAAGTTGAAGAAAAACCTGTTTTCTGTAATACTAAAAACTGTTTTAAAACGATAACTTATCGGCCAATTTTCTTGCTATGCATTAAGGATTCACAGAAAATAATTAAAAATAGTAAAAGACAACATAACCAAGATCAGAACGCATCTTCTGGATCGTCGTTTCGATTAACGTGTAAAAAGTAAATTGATATTGAAGTTGGAGAAAAACCTGTGTTAATTTATATAAATTTCTGAATTTTTTTCTCGATATGGCGTGCGCCCCTACAAACCTGGCGACGTGGTCGCGCGTTATATGCATCAAAAGGCGCGTATGGACGTTGCTGACGTGTGGGAACTGACAGAACTCAGTTTCGTCGTGTGTGCGCGACGAAATCAGTCCGTATCCGTCAAGATACCCCCGTATCGCCAATTTGCAAACTTGCCCATAAATTCTTGTACAATCGTCCAATCGAGACGAAACTTGTGCCAATAGGTTCGAAACGAAATTCTGGTCCTGTGTGCCAGGTTTGGTTTGATTCTGAGAAGGTCGAATCGGAACCCCTTTTTGGCGGGCCCGCGACCCACTCAAACGGGCGAATTTGTGCACGGCTCATCGGAATCCAAAACTGGACATACCATTGAGTTCTACTCCTCAAACTGAATCCGTAGACATGTAGTTTGATGACTTTAGAGACCATAGACTTTGGCACATGTTTCGGTGTAAAGCGGATCCAACGGCGGACATCGTTTTGACCCGAAATCATAATTTTGCCCCTGTTCCAGAATTGGACTTTTGGACAGGCGTTTCCTAGGTATATCTTCTTCACCGAGATCATTTTGATGTTTTTTTCAGCTTCTGGAGTCATCTGTGATTTGTGAGTTTTGGTGCTGACACTTGCTACTCTTGGATTGCCCTTCTCGCACCGTAGGCAAGTATACCTTACCATAGATTCTGATTGTGCTCATTTATTTTTAGTATATTTTATTATTGCATATTTCTTTCTCTTATTTGTCATTTTGTTCCTATTGGTCATCCTAGTCACACTTGGGTGCAAGCGGCTAAATTTGGTCGTTATAATTGTTATGTCTTTATTTGTATGTCGACCTTGTGTCAGTTGACTACCCTATGAGTATGTGGCAAATTTTTATATCCCCTATGGCCTTGACATATGTGTATCACGTGATGATTTAGTTATATAGGACACAGACCTGCGTACTCGACTAGCCATCGATACGTAAGGGACGTGCGACGGTTAGGAGGTAACTGCTATTAGTAAGTCGAGTTAGAAGCCATAGCAGTTGCCAAATGGACAGGTTGTGGATACATCTTGGACATGAGCATTGGGGGGAGGGGACAGCTACTAGCGTAGGGGCTATATTTATTTTTTACACACATTATGGGTGATAGTGACTCGGATGAGCACTACGTGCTGCCCGGCCGATAGTGTCTCGGATGAGCGCTACTTGACGGCCACTCTTTATTACTTGCTTGCGTGAATCCATTACAGTCTCTGCGTAGAACGTTGTCCTCTAAAGTGCATCTCACATTGACGGTTAGGAGATCTTGTAGAGTCATAGTTGCATATTTGACACTTTCAGTTATTTTGGCATGTTTTCTGTATCTTGTTACGTCCCTCTGAGGACCTGGTGATCTCTACAGGATTAGACGAACAGGACTATTCCGAGGAGTACGGTGCAGTATTGGATCCATCATACATCGGTGACGAGGCATCTCCCGCTCATACTTAGTTTTATTCTTTATTATCTGAGACCATGTATTGGACATCTTTTTATCATCTTTCTTGCTGTCTGAGGAGGTTAGACTCCATTTAGCTGAGACTATTTTTCCATAGCTGTTTGGGTGGGAATATCTACCCGGCTATACTTTGATATCATCATTTACCTTATTTAGTGGACTTATTATATTCTCTGTGTTGAGCTGTGGTTGAGATTTAGTTATATTATTGTGGCATATCATGTATTATTATTACAGCTTATGTACTAATACGGGAATTATCATATATTGGTGTATTCTTCGTATAAGTACAGCTGGCATGTCTACGTACTTAGTCCTACGTATTTTGGGACTGGGGTGTTACACGAGGGTTGACCGTTTGTACCTGCGAGTCCACACTCAGGGCGAGGGTGTTTGTCTTGATATGTTTACACCTGTGAGTCCACACTCGGGGCGAGGGTGTTTGTCGTGAACTAACCTGCGAGTCCATGCTCGGGGCGAGGGTTAGTGAGTAGTTTAAACCTGCGAGTCTACACTCGGAGCGATGGTCTAGTATTCTATTGATCTTTTGTTTACTTGTGCTTCCTGCAGTTCATTTATGCGTAGTTGCTCCCGTATCCGTGTTCATAGTCACTGTCAGTTTCTGTTTCGTTTTATGTTTATAACATGTTTATATTCTTATGCTTGATAGAACTGTTAGATAGGCATATTTTTATGTATCTTGCTATGTCTCCTGAGGAACTGATGATCTCTTCAGGTTTAGCAACTGTATGGAGTTAGTTAGCTGTCAAGCCCCGCTCCCGTAGGAGCGATCGTCCTCGCTAAGGCGTGATGCCGCACGAGCCTAGATTGTGCTCGTGCAAGACGGGTTCCATAACGGCCGATTACAGCAGCTGCGACGGGGTCGTCGCACAGAAATCCCAAGTAGAGATAATAAACACGCAGCAAAAATTTAAATCGAAAGATAAGTTACTCAAAAGATGATCTTTTGTTGATATCGAAACAAAAGTTACATTGGGGGCGCAAGACCAAGATTACAATCACTCAAGCTCACTCTTCTCACTTTATAAGTCACTGCTCTCTATCATCTCTCGATACAATACTTGAATCCAGCGGAAGCTTCGAAAGGCGATGTTCATACATTATGTCCCGTATAAGTCTGGTCTTTACGCAGCCGCACGCTTCGAATCGCCAAGGAACTCCGTGCCTCGACGCATCCAAGCGAGCCACGCACCACGAGCTTCTACCTGTGCCTGCACATAAATACTATGTGGGTGTCAGTACTCAACTGTACTGGTGGAGTGAGCTTCTCGCCCACCCATACAAAACCAACACGTTTCATTTACTTTGTGCAATACAAGCCCCTTTACGATTGTCTTTCTATTGTTGCCTTAGGATCGATTTTATGACCGACGCCTTGGTCTATTTTATGTCTCTAGGCTGCCACCACTAATAACGTACTCATACTTTACCGCTAGGCCTTCTCGTTACAATAACGTCAACTTATCGCCTCGAGCTTGCCTTTCATGCCATACTCTGGGACGTAACGACTCGGTCGTGCAATAAACTCGATTCGTGCTTTAGTATCACCGAGGCAGTGCCTTCTCGCTTAGTCTTGCCTATACTCGTGTTGTGACAACGCAGCCATGCCTCACATCTCGAGGTCGTGCCCAGAAACTCAATATGACTTAACCAAACTTGCCCTACGACCCTTCTCGACTTAACTCGTAACGACTAACCCGACTTGTGGAACCGATGTTGGGAACTCAAGTACGACGCCATATCTCGTGCCGATGCACGTGTCTTTACGTATAGCCTAATCGTATGCTTTATAATACTTCGGGTGCAACCGAGAACATATTTCACCATTCAACGCATACCGTGCTTACACTTCCTTTGTTATGATCGACACCGTGCATGCGGATTCGCCGCTTAGCACGCCAATTATCTATATAAAAGGCCACTGGCATGACAAGCCATCGCGGACATAGCTCGGGTAGGCGACGGGTCCTTCAGCGCAGGTAGCGAGCCCCATTGAAAGCCTCCGACTACCCACGCAATAAAAGCATGCGCTGCTATAACGTCTACCTCCTAGGTTGACTGGGCCCGGTGTCCCGGCGTATAACCAGTCTAGGCAAAAATCATTGTCGACAAGGTGTCCAATGACCCACGCACCTACGAGACATCTAGACTCACGTAAATACATGGCCTACTTGTTAGTACGACTGGAACTATACTTAGCAACTCGTGCTCTGAACAACACTTTGCATAACGTACATTGGGACCGAGAGACTCCCAACCGAGGGATCGCCTCATACTCCTTAACGTGGATAGGAATGCGAGACTCCCAACCGAGGGACCGCCTCATATTCCTTAACGCGGATAGGAACGCAAGACTCCCAACCGAGGGACCGTCTCGAACTTCTTTGAACTCGAGGGAACGACTACTACATAGCCTTCCAACTTAACTTGAACAAAACGTGTTCCTTAAGTGCCATAGACCGTGGCTATCTTTACATCGTACCAACCGTGGCTCGTGCCTTTAACTGACTTCCGTCCTACGCGACGCTATCACCCAAGTTATACGTTATATGACGGCCCTTGAGATCGTTAGACTATTTAACTCGACAACCGCAGAAAGAGCGAGACGACACTTGGAATGACCTAGGTCGACCGGCATAACTTTTGCCTAACATACTCAAGCCTATAACTTAATCCGAGGGACGAGCCAAGGCTAGGCCAAGCCTTGCACGGTGGAATCATGAATACTTTATCGAGCATTTACGCGGGCGACGCCTAGGACTTAGGCTAACTCATCGTTTGTGTCGAATACCAACTTTTCCTTCTCCCAAGCCGCGAGACGAAGGATCGAGTGTCATTTTCAAAGCACGCTGAGCACCAACTCTAATCAGACCGTGGAACGTTTTCCATGTTCTAAACTCGATTCGATCCGTCGAGATAATTCCCTTTAGCTACGTGGATTCGTCTCTTTTATTATTAAGCCTACTTGTGCAAGTTCAAAACATGCGATTTATTATGTGAAGGCAAAGATGAGGCAAATTTACCGAAACTACCCCACCTGAGCGATGTCTTCGAGTCGCCGTTGTAAGGCCAAGTCCAAACGCCGTCGGCGTTTCGATTCCTCCGATTGACTTCGCGGGACGGGGCACTACAACATACACCACTCAGAACAAGTCTCGTCCTCGAGACTTTCCTGAAGGCAAACCATCCTACCATTTCTATGGACAAGACTTAATCGTATCCACTCCGTCTACACATTTCTTCGATTTCGAGCCACACCCGTGCTTATCGCTAACCTAGTCGTAAGGCACACCAACCGATCAACTAACATTCAAACTCGTCTCAATTCAATGATCGTGTTACCGTCAACATTTCTTCGAAACTTACAATTTCAAAATCCTCGACACTTTTCCGTTCCTCAACTCTCACTTGATTCAACGTATCACTTAGTTGGATCGTGCACATATTCTAGGCGTCCCCAAAATACATGCATTTCAGCCAAGTCTCGTGATAGAGAATCCTCCATCACCACTCGAGTCGGATCGTGCACATATTCGGGCATCCCTGATATACGTGCATATCAACCGAGCCTCATGAGTGGTGCCTCCACTATTTTCTATCGTTTTGCACTCGGACGTCTTTTGAACCGCTAGGCTATGTCTCTCGTCAGCACTGGAATCATAGTTCCCAAACAACGATATCAATACTGACCCCATCCTAAGGTCAAACCAAATCGACGGTACGGGGTTTTCTACCCAAGCTCGTATCACTCCGATTTCTAAACATCGAGCATCGATTTCCTACTCACATCCCAATATTCATCGCACGGGGTCCGAATCGTTCAGTGAAGCCATCCTACGATAACTCATATTTCAACTGATTTCCTCGATAAGAACATATCGCTTGTTCATCAAGCCGTTTCGCATAGTCTATCTCTTCGAACACGTTCGGCGTAATCCGCCTATCAATCCTTCCAAGTCACGCACGCTACGACACGAGACTTTCCTAAACCATAATTCACATTTCACGTTTCCGAAATTATCTATTCCAATTCACGTAATCGATCACAAGGTCGTCCGACTTAACAATATGTTGTGCTCCGATCTCACACGAGACAGATTATCCACGGTGGGCACGAATCACCATGCACGCTTCCGCGAGATAATTATTCTCATCGGGACGTAACTCTTATTTTGTGTCTAGACTAATTCATTCTCGATGCACGGATTAGACCTACTCAATCCTCAAGTTTTATTCAGTTATCAATCACAAGTCCTAACATTCTCGAGTTCTCCTTCGCATCAAGCCAACAAGTCGAGACAATCAAAGTTGCCGCGTCCTGATTTTCCAAGTTCGATCATTCCCGCGACCTGAATCACTATGTCAGCGCTCACGTGGAATGGTCGTCCCAAATCTGACACAACGCATGTGCGAGGCTGGAGTCGTGCTCGCACAAGACAAGAATGTCGACGCTGTGGTTATCCGCGTAATCATCAAGATACGATCACTTTTATCCAGCATTCGTCTCAACCAAAGTCTTAAGTATTGCATCCATTTGGAACGATAACACTTGCACGATCGTCATTCACCGTGTCAGATTACCCCGGAGTTATCGTATATCGTCTTTGATACGCCTCAATATCATCGACGATATACGTAACCTGACGATCTTCGTTTGCAATGAATTCTGAGTCGTACGAATGATGCTATCGTCCGACTGGATAATCTCTTCGACATTCAAATTCACTTTCGATTATTACCCCTCGAATCGTTCACAACATCGATTTCGACAAACCCAAATTCACGTATCGTTCATCCGTCTATCTTAAGTCATCGACCAGCATATTTCCTCAATTCGTAATATTCCTTGCTAACTCAATCATCGAACGATATCCATTCCAATCCTCAGAGTCATTCTCGTAACTTTAAAATCGAACATTTCATGCACGCTACCTACCAGTCGTGTTAACTTTTTGTATATGATCCGTATCAATTTCCTCGATTCGATTTTACTTACTCAATCGTTTTTGCGTTTCATACTCGTACAATCCTCAATCTTTCGCTCGAATGATTTCCAAGACGGACCATACACCACTCGGGATTCGAGTCATCCAATCTAGTCCAAATCACGTTCGCATTATTCGCTAAGACATGTTTCAGATTCGTTCGACGAATCCCTAGCGTAATCGTTCACGTCGCATCGACGCACTAAGTCGTTCGCACTATTCCTCAAAATCCAAAATAATCTTCCGTATACGCCTAAGCGTTAATCCAATAGCTCTTCTATCGATATACACTCTAAGTGTATCTTCGTTTCCGACCGACCGATACTTAATATTGCTCGCGACTCGTTTGTACCAAAAGGTCGAGGTGCACGATAATCGGCACAACTTAGCCAGACACTGTGTGCATAACCATCCCGTTCGAACTATACTTCGGTCTCGTGTGCTCGTTTGCTATTATTGGCGTAAGGTCGTTCAAGCACGCCACGCGTTTGCTAACTTTTAGCACGTGTCTTCTATCAACTCAAGGTCGGCACCGTTCGGCCCAAAGGCCATCACCTATCGATGCGTTCGATTAAACACTTGTACGAGCTTTTGAAAATATTAGACTTATTGCATGGACATCCCGTAGGATAATCGAGAGAGAGCGCACCAACGATATCAACTTTGTGGAAGCAATATTCAGAGTTCGCAGAAACATCAGAGTTAAAGAATTCAATCGATAGTCCAAGGACGTAAAGCCGTGCTCTGATACCATTAAGTCAAGCCCCGCTCCCGTAGGAGCGATCGTCCTCGCTAGGCGTGATGCCGC